>JAESUZ010005050.1:0-247500 GCA_017311185.1 Proteles cristata cristata
TTTTTATCTCTGTAGCTGTCTTCTTTGGTGTTGTTTGCTGTGCTGTTTGTCTTGGAATTTGCTTTATGTAAAATGCTATATAGAAAGCTTGCCTGAATTGAATGTCTGCCATTTATGTGAATTGTAGGTAGGTGAAAAATGTTTAAATAGTTAAAAGCACATAGAACAGATGGTTTTAAATTATACATGCAACAAAGGACTAGAAGATTTGGCAGATTATAAATGGCAAGCAACAGAGGATAAGTAGTTTAAGAAAATGGTAGTTAAGTACATTTGATGTATCACACCTATTGTAAACACTGTACATATTGTCACTGTGCTGCATAATCAATAATTTAGACAACATTGAGGCACTTGTAAGTTTTAGATTGAAAAAGTAAAATTTTACAAATGTTTGAAATGATGGCTGAAATCGAAATGATTTTAAGGCTATAATGGCAAGCAAGAGTTTTTTTTGGGGGGAGGGATCAAACTGTATGCCCTTAAAAGTAAGTTATTTATCAGGATTTAATATTGTTGCATTCATATAATGGTTTGTAGAAAAGTAGGAGTAGGTACATATTTTAAAATCCAGAGAATAGTATCTTTACTGTTTTTATATGTTAAGCTAGTGCTGAATTGTAGTAGCATTTACTCTTTCAAATACTATTTAAAATATTTTTAGAGTGTTCAGTCTTGGAAATGCATTTGACATAATTTATTAAGTACTTATTGAATAAAGGATATATTTTGGTATTTTTTGAGTTTTGTACATAACATGATAATGATTTTTCTTGGTGACTAGAGTTTACTCTCAATTTTTAAAATGTAAAGATTTTTCAGTAGTTTTTGCCTTTCTAGAAGAATCTGAGTAATTATATTCAGCATTTTCCAAGATTTACAATAACTTAAAAGTATTCAAGTTGGCAGAAATTTGTTTTTATTTTTATGTCATTTATTTTAAATGCGTTTAAGACTGTAATGGAAACCTTGGAATTTTAATTCTATTGCCCTTTCTCTCATTTCTTTGTTTGCATGTTTATTATAGAACTGCAGTGTAAAGGAGCAGATGTTTTGCCAAACATCCTGATGTGTTGCTTTTTCTTATGGGAGTGCATAACTGTTCCTTCTGATGCATCAACTTGACAGCTGGTTGATTTCATGGAGCTGCTAAGAAGCCATTAGTGGTGTCATTGAATTGAAACAGAACAGTCACTCCCAGCTTGAACTGCAATTGTTAATGTCTTTGTTGCTACTTTTGTGTTACTATACAAGATGTAGGATATCACAGTTGCATGAAAGTTTCTGTTTTCTGTCTTATCTCCTTGAATTAGTTGAAAGAATGTGTTAAACTTGATTACTTTTGGTTTAAAGATTTCTCAAAGAAAAAGATTTTAAGTTGTAATTTCTGAGTTTCTGACCTAGTCCTAGCTACGACTACTTTTTAAAAGAAGTGACTTAGCATGAACAAAATAATGTGATTTTGATCCCTAGTTGAGATTATATCATCTTAATTATTTTTAATATACTTGATATCCTGAGGGATTAATTAAATTGCCTAGTTAGGTATTTTAAGTGGTTTTTGATTATATAAAATTAAGTATTTCATACCATAATGTTTTAAAAGATTGTACTTTACTTAATAAATACTGACTTGTTTGATTAAATATTTCTTTAAGCTTTTGTTGAAGAAGGTAATCAGAAGAGAAAAGAATGATTGGGGAAATGGGCAGTTTTATGTTTAATTTTCTTTATAAGAAGGTGAAGATATTGAATGGTGATTATTTAATGATTTTAAAATGGGAATTATATTTTTATTGTACTAATAATTTTTATTGATAGTTTCAACTATCAGACTATGGTACTAAATGGTGTCAAATCATCCCATTGGTTCCTAAGTGTTTTCTACTTTATTTATTTATTTATTTATTTGGATAGTAAAGAGGAAGAATAAAGTGATTATTCCAAAAGAGAAAACACATTTTTTCAAAAATTGTGTAAAAAATCTTTAGGATAATAACTTTAGGATATAATGTAGTGTATCACTATGTCAGGAGATCTTTTTTAGTTCTAGTATTTACTATTTTTAATTTTTTAATATTTAAATACTTTAAAGATTTTCAAAGAGCATAAAATCCGTAATTTTAACATTTGGATGCCTTTAAAAAACATTAAAATGACAAATTGATGATTAGAATATATGATTTTATGAGTTATATAGGATGTAAAGGGTTTCCTATACAATATAAACAAATTGTAAGCAATTTTAGTACATGCTGTGTGATACCAGAATTATGATTTCCTGAAATTATAAGTTTGTAGATGTTTTCCTTTTAAATAGATTACACATTACTAAGATTTCTTACAGGTAGTATGCTTTCTCAACTCTTTTTATGTAATAGCTTTACGGTTCCTTAAGAAGAAAATTATTCTGTTACCTTAGCCTGTGATTCAGTTTTTAAGAAATATACTTACTCATAACATGTTTGTGTCAAGGCAGATATTTATATAAACTGAATTAAGGTAAACTATATATTAAATGTCAACTTTTTAAAAAAGGAATCTCAATGCTTAGCTTATTTTTACAGGTAATATAGTATTAATTTTAGTGTAGTACAAATCAGCATTCTATTATTTAAGCAGGAATTTTCCCACATTTGGTAGAGGGTTGTTCTAAACAGAAGAGTCATAAAAAATTTAAACTTTCATTCATGAGTTTTTCTGTTGACCATATTAGTTTTGAAATTATGGGCAATGAGTATAATTAATTTATAATTACATATGGAATTATAAAATATTGGCAATATCTTTGCTGAAAGAAAACCAAAATGATTTATATGACTTTTAAATCTATTTTGAATGTTACGTGAATTGTGGCAATTCATAATACAGTTTGAGAAGTAAAATATTTAATGGGCTTGATATTTGTAGATTAAACATTCAGTTTTTTAAATGAATAGGTTTTTATAAGAGTATGAGGTGAAAATATCCCATATATTTAAAAATTTACTGTATAAGATAAAGTGTTTTCTTTCTTTTTAAATTAATGCTTTTAAAGTAGTTGTTTTTATAAAATTCATGAAATTTGACTTGTACTTTGGTTTTTTTGAATGCCTTTCATTAAAAAAATAAGTGTTAGATATAATAATGAAGGTAATATATAAATAAGAACCTTTACTAATTTTGTGTGTGCACATGTGTGCATGTAGATGTAAGGAAAAAGGAGTATTTGGTTTGAAGATAATTATTGCATTGGTACTTCAGTTATGTGTAGACATAATTGTGTGTTTTTCCTCTGTTTTCTCCTCTTAACACTTTTCCACAAGCATGCACTCATTAATCAAAGACGGTGCACTCCTGCTGAGGGCAGAGAGGTTCATCAAATTGGCAGTCAGTTTGGTGTAAAGAACGGTGTACTGAAGCTCTTAACTCACTGGGACATAAATAAATCTAAGGTCTTTGTATGCAAACCCTGGAGGTTAATACTGTATAATTCAATGTCCTGTCTTTGTTTTTATGATTGATGTTTTTAAATGTTTCAAGCTTGATGCAAGTCTTCTAGCAGGTCAGGTCTGACATTCTGATTGGCTGAAGTAAGAAAGCATTAGGTTGTCAGAAGGACTTTGAGTGTGCTGCAGAGATTTTGATTTTTTTTCCCTACGAGATCATTGTCATATTGCCTGAGCTGTTATAGGAATGTACCAATGATTGACATCCCCCGCTGTGATAATGGACCCAGTGCATGAAATGCCAATAGTTTGGTCCTATTTGTTCGGAAGCTTACTGCTATTTGTATCCTTAACAGAGCTAACATGTAGAACAAGCAAAACTACTGGGATTTCTCTGTAGAAATAGTGCTGGGATTTGGCTTTAACATGAATTGGTTGCATATTCATAATTTAAGAACAGCTGGTTACAGCAAGCACATAGTCATTTGCAAGCTATTATAAACCATTCCACTCACACATGGAGCCTGTGCTTGGTGATTTTTTTTTTTTTTTTTTTTTTTTTATTGATCTACCTGCATTTAAAATCTGGTCACTGCTGCTACAGAAGCTCTTCATTTTAGCTGTGTTTGCAACATAGAACAGCTTCAATTTTAAATATTTAATTTAAACTAAATGCTGAATAAAATGAAAAAGCTTTGAAAGAACCAAGTGTAAAAGGTCAATAATATATTACCCATCATATATCTCATCTTGGCCAGAAAAGGAAGCAAACCTAGATTATACAACTGTTGTAATTTTTGGAAAACGTTTTATAATTTTTGTCTGTAGATAAGTAACTGAATTATCTTTGATTTGAAAATATTGTTAATTTTATTTTGCTAGTTATATATAGTTTTAGGTGACAACGCAAGCAATAGATTGTGCTTAATTAGCCTGTAAAACATTTTCACATAATAGAAAAGTGACAATACGTTTAGTTTATGAATGATGTAAGACAAGATAGGAAGATCAGTAAGACATTATACTTTGATTAGAATAATCCTAATCCTAAAACCAGGAAGTTACTTTGATTTTTTTTAGAAGAAATCTAATGAGTCTTTTCTGCTTTTTGGCTCACTTCTGGAATATTAAGCACAGCTGCACTCCTACGGTATTTAAATTATATGTAGAAGCTAGTCTACCTACAATAGTTACCTGCAGGTTGTGCTGCCTAGTAGTGACTGAAAGGTGAGGAGAAAAACCTGTGTATCCCAAGCTTTCAATGAGAAGAGTGGGAGGAGAGGTGTTAAATGTGATTTCTGCTATCCTTGTAGGAATCACAGGGAGCTCTGCCTTGATTTGTGTATGTTAAAATAAGTGGATACCTGAGTGATTTACAAGGATGGTGATTATATTGAGCCTTATACACAGCATAGTGTTATGTTCACATGTGCATGCATGTGTTTGTCCCCATGTTAGATGATGAAGTAGCTTTCAGGACTTCAAGGTTGAGTACCACTCCTAAGAATGCATTTTACTCTTTCTTTGCTTCACAAATGGCTGGATATGTTGGTAATATAACAGAATATATGGCCAAATTTAATCTAACAGTAGGCTGTGCTTTTTTCTAAATAATGAATTCAGAGGTTATTAAAGGACGATGTGTTTTGAGTTGCATAGGATAGTAACTTTATATACACAGTTAATTGGCCATTATTTGAGGTTACATTGACCATTTCATGAATTATTGTATGTCTTTTGTGTGTGTGTGTGCCTTTTGACGATTATCTGTTGAGTTATTTTTCTGTTCTTTGGAGTCTTATCACAGAATAAGCTGTGGAAATAAAGGGAAGTAAAATTCAAATAAGTTTTCTTTCCCTTCTTCTCCCTCTTCTTGATAAATCAGAAGGAAAAGAAAGTCTTACATTTTCATCCAAATGAAGGCTTGGGATTTTACTTGTCTACCTTTTTTTTGGCTCTCATTGCAACAAATCATTATATTTAGATAAAAAGGTGAGGTAATGGAATCAATTTTTAAAATATTAATAACTCAACAGAACAGTAGAAAATGTAGCCATTACTTGAAAAATGACTCAGTATTGACAACCACAGGAGAGTCAGGTATTTGATACACTTTTATTGTTCTAGTACTAATAATAGAGGGAAAGGGAAAATGGGGGCAGCTACCTCCATTCATCAAGTTTATACTGAATGCTGTGTTCAGTATTCTTAGAAAGCTATGGATGAAAGTTTGTGAAAGCTCAGAATGGGGGCAAGATGACTTCTGGTTGGAATCATTAGAAAAGGTTCTTTGGTTAGGTAGCATTGAATTTGACTTAGAAAAATGAGTAAACTGAATATTTAGGAATTAGGAAGAAAGAATACAATAAAAGAAGGGCATCACGAGCCCCACATAGAACAAATAAATTAAAGCTAGGTCTATTAGGTATCTAGAGTGGTTGGTCAACCTTCTCGAGGTTACCCTGAAGAAAAAGAAAATGTTTTGGAATCTTTCTTTTTCCTCCATTGCTTTAAAAAAATGACCGTTTGTCTTTTTCTGGAGATAATGGGTTAATCAGTTTCAAATTATCCGTTTCAATGAATAGGCTTGTTGTTTGTAGAGGCCAGTTTAAAATTGACAAAACTGTCCTTTTTGATCAGAGTTATTGGAATATTGCATTTCTTGTGAGATTAATCAGAACCACTCCTTTCTCCTTCACTCTATTCCAATGCTTTGTAAATGGTTTTTGTTTTTGTTATTCTTTTCCAATGCTTTATAAATGATTTTTGCTTCTGTTTTGAAATGTAATGCATGATATTACCTGCTAAGAACATTGAGCAAGAGAGGGCATCTGTGTTTCCCTTTTCTCAATATACTGGTGAAGAACTAGCTTTCCAAGGGGATTTGATGACTGACTCAAAAAACACTTTTACTTCTTTTAGTTACTGTGGATGAATAAAGAAGATGAAACTGTCTGAACTGCTAATAGGAATATCCATAAGAACAAAAAAAAAGTTATAACCCTTACTTGTAATTACATCAGTACTGATTTTCACTAATAATAGAAATATCATTAAAAATAGAGAGTATGATTTGGGGTGCCTGGGTGACTTAGTTGGTTAAGTATCCGACTCTTGATTTTGGTTCAGGTCATGATCTCAAAGTAATGAGATCAAGCCCCAGCTCAGGCTGGGGGTGGAGTCTGCTTAAGATTCTCTCCCTCTCCCTCTCCTGCTGCCCCTCCCTTGCTTGTATGCTTGTGCTGATAAGCAAGCTCTGTCTCAGAAAAAAACAAACGTTTTTAATGTATGAAAAGGAAAGATTCAAAAAACTTCACACACAGATGTATAAGGTCTTAGTTTTCAGTGGTTAGACTTTTCATAACTTCATTATTGCTGTACTAAGACAATGAAATTTATTTCCTTTTCCTTATTTATAGTGTTGTGATGAATGTTTACTTGTAGGAGATGGGTCAGAAGAAAACCTTAAAACTTTTATGTAAGTCTTTCTTGTATGATGATGTGTTTTGAGATAAATTAGAGGTAGAAATGAGTGGAATAGAAGGCTGTCTAGTGACTGTTTAGAGAGAAGCCACAAGCACACTTAACTATCTTTTTGTGGTTTCTATGATAACATGGTTATTGAAACATACTTCTGGACTTCCTTGGCAAAAAGATTACTATTCACAAAAATCATTATGGCAACATATGAAGCAGCAAAGCCAATCTTGAGCTTCTGAAGAAATCAGGGAGCAACCTGTAAGTCACAGGATGATATGTTTCTCCTTTTATGGGTTAGTGTAGCATAGTGGAGGAAATAGGGTCTGCTAGGTAACAGATAGAGGTTGTGGGTCAAAACTCTTTATTTTAAAAGAGGTTACTGCAGAGCTAAAGGAATTGTTGTTAGGAGGTGGGTAGTTAACAATTTCAAAAAGAGGAGACCACGTTAAGGAAGGCTTTTAAATGGGTTAAGAGAAATGGAGCATTGTTAAACAATAGAGCCCTCTTGGAAAGTCTCAAGATTTTCTCCATTGTGGCCTAAGCTCTGTAGCATTAAATTCTTGTGCATTGTCATTAATATTTTCGGCAGCTTATTGAGAAAATAACTCTTATCTAATCATACCTTGGGGATTTGAAGTAGGAAGTTAAAGGGTAAGGGAAGGGCTGTGTAAACAATAAACATTCCATCCAGGAAGAGAACATGTAATACTTTGGCCAGTTAGGTGAAAGCTTTCTTTTGTGAAAGCTTTCTTTTCCATTCCCTTTCCAAAAAGATTGTTCATAGATGTACAGCCAAAATTCAAAAGAGGAGAATTGGCCTAAAGAATGTGTAAGTGCTTTTGTACTATGTGTGAAATGGGTGGATAGGAACAAAGCATGCTCCAGTGGGGGCATTGGAGGGAGAAAGCCAAATAGAATGTGACTAGAATTTTCTGAATTTGGGAGTTTCTTTGGATGGTTGTTTTTAATGAAATGTTCTATATTTTATTTTATTTTATTTTTTTTTATTTTTTGAGTGAGAGTGAGCAAGCAGGAGAGGGACAGAGAGAAGAGAGAGAGAGGACCCCAAGCAGGCTCTGTGATCTGTATGGAGAGCCCGATGTGGGGCTTGAACCCACGAACTGTGAATCATGTCCTGAGCCAAAATCAAGAGTTAGATGTTTAGCCAGTTGAGCCACGCAGACATTCCTGAAATGTTCTGTTGACATAGTACTTTGAATTTGACCTTTTTCATTTTAATGTGAGATACTTTTTATGAAATAGGTAATTTCTTTTTTGTAACTTATTGGAAATATTTTATGCTTAGTAAGTAGCATTTGATAGGTTTCAGCTACAGTCCAGAGGTACCAACTAAATTAATTACGTGTACCTGGGCAAAAATGCATGTTTATTTTTGTATTTGTCACTCTCAGGACTTCACAAGACACCTAAAAGTAATCCTGTAGTTACCCATGGAAACAATGAAAATCACGTATTTTTTCTTATTTCATACTATTGTGATGTTCTAATAGTCTCATATTAGGCAGTAGTTATTAGTGAAATAAATTGATCATTAAATTGAGAACAAGAATTAGGCCAGCATCTATTTCTTAGTAACTAGAAACAAGTGCTCAGAAATAAAATGCATATGCTCAAGGAAGTCATAATTTAGTCAGAGTAAAAGGATGTACATATTGCATCTTTTGTGGTTTTAACCCATTGAAATTCAACTATTTATGTTAGGAAAAATTGAGGATGGGAAAGGAAAAACAATTTCAGTTTTTCCATCATTCATTCAGTAAAGCTATCTCCAGGCAGGATGCAAGAGTCAGGTGCTCTCGGGGCACCTGGGTGGCTTAGTCGGTTGAGCGTCCGACTTTAGCTTAGGTCATGATCTCGCGGTTCGTGGGTTCGAGCCCCACGTCGGGCTCTGTGCTGACTGCCAGCTCAGAGCCTGGAGCCTGTTTCAGAGTCTGTGTCTACCTCTCTCTCTGACCCTCCCCTGCTCAAGCTGTCTCTCTCTCTCTCCTAGAAAAAAAAAAAAAAAGAGGTGCTCTCTGTTCCTGGGTAGCTCTCATAGTGTGGCATCTTATACTAAGTGTGGCTCTTATATCTTAATATAAATATTTTTTTTGGTATATCATAGCTCCTAAATTCAGGCCAGCTATGAGTTTCTGGAACTCAACTAAATAAATGACATCTGCTCTAACGCTGGCAATCAGACTGGCTGTGTTGGACTTACTGAAGGATCATATATCTGTCTCCAGTATGGTTAATGTCAAAGATAATATTTACTATATTTTGATACAGCCTCCTGACTAGGAACTACTGGGTACACACTCCCCAATCCCCAATAAGATGAGCCCCTACTATATATGAAGGTAGCATGGTTCAGGATAGTTTATATACTTACGTATTGCTGTTGATGCCCCAAAATGGAAAGGAAGGAAGGAAGAGAAAAAGAAAGAAAGAAAGAGAAAGATAGGAAGAAAATGGTTTAAAATTAAAAAGGTGCAAGGAGATAGTGACACTTGAGTTGACTCTTGAAGAAAGTAGTAGATATTTTAGAACAGAAGCCTGAATGGAGAGGATGGAGGAATCCTACCTAATTAAACTTTGTTAGAAAATAGTGGGAGATAAGGTTACAAAGGGGAGTTGGGGTTAATTAATTGATTTTTGTTTAAGTTAATTTATTTTGGGAGAGAGCACATAAATGGGGAGGGGCAGAGAGAGAATCCCAAGCCAGCTCTGCACTAACAGCCACATGGGGCTTGATCTCACTAACTATGAGATCATGACCTGAGCCGAAATCAAGAGCTGGACTCTCAAGTGAGCCACCCAGGCACCCTGTTAGCTAATAGATTTTTAAGCAGAGCTATAATATGATTAAAAATTTAGAAAGATTTGGAAGAAATCGTTTAAATGTATAGAAAATAGAGACTATTAAAAGAACGACAGGTGGCTTACTGCAGAAATTCCAGTCAGGTGGCTGTGACTAAACAAATAGCAATAGAATGAGCTAGACTGAGTATGAGCTAGAAGGATAAATATGAGATACATGGTAATTTAAAGGAATGGGGTTGAGCTAGTTTGGGGAGGTTGGAGATTGTATTACCTTTCATGCAGATCTATTTCTTATGACAGTAACAGTAATTTGATGTAGTTGAACACTTATTTCTCCTTGCCAGATATTGAAAGTAAGAACAAAAGAGATTGTTTGTAGCTTACCACTTTCCAGTAGTTAGATATTGTGTCTAATATCATAACACTCTCATGATGAGCTTAAGATAAATTCTCATCTATTTAAAACCCTTCTACTTTCCTCCTGGTGTATCACATTATATGAAGATGAATACTCACATAGCCTAATATTTTTCATTTTTGTTTGTATTTATTGCTCTGTATGTGTTTAAACCACTGCTAAACATCGCTTTCTGAAAACTACTGGGAAGTTGGAAGCAGCATGTTCTAAAAATATTACAAATGTACCATAGGTTTTATGGGTCCCTGAGGATAGACATTCATGAATCCATGATTTTGCACATGGTGTTTCCTGTTTGCAATTCTTATTCCCTCTTTCTGCTTGGTAAATTCTGCTTATTTTCTAAAACTCTTGTGAAGAGTTATGTTTTTGAAATCTTCTCAACCCTCTGCCTCCTCATAGGGTTGTCTCTTTCTTCCCTTATTCTACAATGGAATGCTAATAATGGAGCACATCGTTATGCATACAGATGGATTGATTCCTTACTTCCAACCTTTATAGATAATGCTTCAATGAACATTTTCATACATAGTACTTTCATTTGTGGCTGTTTGACATCATTTCATAAGATAAATTCCCAAAAATGCAATTACTGGGTCAAAGGCTGGGGATATTTTAAGTCTCTTAATATATGGATTGTGAACTTGGCTTTTAAAAGGATTGTATGGGTTAAAGTATCTCGCTAATAGTATATAACTATATATATATATAGTTATATACTATATATATATATAGTTATATATATAGTATATAACTGTACCTATTTTACTACATCTTCATTGGATTGAGTTATATTCATCATCATTAGCCATTGCCAATTCTAATGCAAAAAATTATATCTTATTTCATCTGCATTTCTGTGACTAATTATAATGAGCATTTTTTTCGGTATTTTAACCTGTTTCTCTTTTGTGGTTTGTCTTTGACATTGTTTGTTACTGCATAGAGGTCTTAGTATATTTATTATAACCTGTTTATAAGTTCTAAATATTAATTTTATGCTTTTGTTATAATTCTTTTGCTTTTGGCATATAATTCTGTTTTAGGTATACAGAACTTTTAATTTTTAAGAATAAAAGTATATATTTCACTAATAACATTTTTAAAAGTTTTGAAAAATACAGAAAAAGTATTAAGATACAATTTTCAAATGTCCAAAATTCTGTTAACTAGCATTTTTATTTTATTTTATATCGATGTTTATTTAATGAAATGAGTTTTCATTAATGAAAAAACAGCAAGTGTGTTCCATGAACCTCCCTTCTAAAAAGAAAATGAGGGAGCAGACATGGAGTGAAATGTTTTTGTGATAACAAGAACAAATCAAAAATATCCTATTGAATTAGGCAAAAAGGACATTGGTGACCTTGACGAAAATAGTTTTCAGTCGAGTAGTTTAGACTAAAGCTAAAGAAATAGAAACATGGATTTAGATAGTTTTTTGTTTTTGTTTGTTTTTAAGGGAAAGAAAAAGAAATTGGGAAGTTTCTAAGAAGGAAGTGTGCTTGAAAATGTCTTTTTTTGATGACAAGAATGAAGATCTAGGGACAGGGGATATAATTCAGAAATTCTGTGAGAAGTGTGAAGACGTGGGTGCCCTACCCTATTATACTGATTAACATTAACTAGAAGGAGGGATATGTCTGTAATTCGAGGGAATGAGAAGATGTGGGTGTGTATAGCAGTGAGACTGGATCTTTGATGGAAAGAAATTTTAGAGTTCTAGATATCAGAAATTCTTCAACTAGAAATGTCTTTTTGCTTTTTTTTCATAAAACAGAGTTTTAATTTCTGATCATGTTTAATGTATTTGTATGTGTGTATTTTTTTCTTTTCCAGAACAGCTATTATATATGTAGTTTTCATTCTGGTTTTTTTTTGCTTCATTAGTTTTTTTTTAAATTTTTTAAATGTTTTATTTATTTCTGAGAGAGAGAGAGAGAGACAGTGTGAGCAGGGGAGGGTCAGAGAGAGAGGGAGACACAGAATCTGAAGCAGGCTCCAGGCTCTGAGCTACCTGTCAGCACAGAGCCTGATGTGGGGCTTGAACCACGAACCGTGAGATCATGACCTGAGCCGAAGCTGGAGGCTCAACTGACTGAGCCACCCAGATGCCCCTCATTAGTTCTTTTTTGGATTATATCCTGAGCATTATCTCATACCATTAAATATTTTCAAACAGTATAAAATAATATTTTCAACTACCCAAGTTTGGAGCATTTAGATTGTTTTGATTAACATAAATTATGTAATGAAATCATTTAACCTCAAATTCCACTAAGCCTTTTTTCTTAATCTGATGTATTTTGTTAGGAGACATTAATGGAGATTGAATTGCTGGGTCAGAGCATAATGAATGATTTATATATATGCAGTATATGTATGTATGCAGTATATGTATATATGCAGTATATGTAAATATGCATATGTGCAATAAATGTAAGGGTGTTCTGCTAAATATTAACAACTGGTTTATGTGCCTGGTGGCGAGTACTCTTTTCCCTGGTATAAGTCCTGATAAGTCCTTATACCAGGGAAAAGATAGGCCCGGCATGGCCTATTTCATTCCAACAACTTAATACCACTGAGCACAGTTGAGATGTGCAGGCACACAATTGTTATACAGTATCTGTATCAAGTTGATAAAATAGATGTAAATAACTTCAACAGCACAGAGATTAATAAAATATAGTAAGATAATCAGGAAGTGGTAAGTTTTGAGTGCTTATTACCTTATTTTTAATATGATTTATTGAATGGTAAGTTTATATAATTTAATTTTTAATAATGACTGTTTAATAAGTAGGTTGCAAAATTTCTGAACATTTTAACAGCAGACTCTTGTGAACTACTATGAGCAAGCTCTAGCACATTGCTGCTAGATTAGTTTATTCTTTCTCCTTTCTTCCCTTTTTCCCTTCCTTCTTAACCTTTTCTGATATTTATTGCGGAATTTCCCCTTCCCCCAAGATTGCTGTTTTCAGTACAGGGAGAAGTATAGGTATTTAGAAGACCAGTGTTTCATTCTTTTTAAGTATAGCTTCAAGGTTTGTTTTGTTTTACACCTGAATTTTTATTGTAGATAGAATCTATTTAAGTGAAAGAAGTGAGTTGTAAACTTCTACTTTATTTTTTTCCCCCCACAAGACTGTATTCAGTTTTCCCCAAACTGTTGTAGAGTAATTCCTACTGGCTATGGATTGAATTACTCAATTTACTTTCTCTTTTTTTTCTTCCTTCTTTCCTTCCTTCATTTCTCTATTTCTTTCTTACTTTCTTCTTCTCTCTCTTTTTTTGAGAGGGAAGAGCGAGCACACATGAGGGACAGTGGGAGAGGGAGAGCAAATCTAAAGCAGACTCCATGCCCAGCATGGAGCCTGTCATGAGACTTGATCTAATAACTATAAGATCATAACTTGAGCCAAAATCAAGAATCAGATGCTTAACTGGCAGAGCTACCTTGATCCCCCTGAATTACTCAATTTTCTTATTGTTTCTAATAATTTTTCAGTTGATTCTCTAGGATTTCCCGGATGTGTAATGGTATCTTAATGCAAAGAGGTTGGCTGCCACACTTCTTTTTTGTTTTAAAATTTTTAATGTTTTTTTTTTTATTTATTTCTAAGAGAGAGAGAGACAGACAGACAGCGTGAACAGGGGAGGGTCAGAGAGAGAGGGAGACACAGAATCTGAAGCAGGCTCCAGGCTCTGAGCTAGCTGTCAGCACAGAGCGCGACTCAGGGCTCAAACCCATGAACTGTGAGATCATGACCTGAGCCGAAGTTGGATGCTTAAACGACTGAGCCACCCAGGCGCCCCTGCTGCCACACGTCTAATATTTATAACCTTATTCTTCTCTGTAAAGAATAAAATGAAGTTAACTAGTATCACTGTTAACAATGAGCACACTTTTATTTATTTTTTCTGACTTTTGAAATGCTTCAAATACCTCCTCACTGTCTGTGATACTCACTTTTGGTTTGTTAGATATGTTTTTGAAAATCATGCTGAGCAAGTATTCATCTATTTTTATTTTATTAAGACTTTTAAAAACTTCAGGAAGGAATTTGAAATTTATATAAATGCCTGGGCAACTTGGGAATTCTTGATGGCTTTCTCTATTTACCTTAGTGTTTTTTTAAGTTTGTTTTTCATTTGATAATTTGTGGTAGATAGAGGTTTAGATGTTGATGGTTTTTAATATTTGGCATAAGCAACAAAGTGAACTGGGCAACAGGAAGTAGAGTTTTTTCCTAGAACTGTTTGCTGAACCTCTTGAGATCTGTGTTGTGCGTATACCTGTGATCCTATGTTTAAGGGTCAACTTTTGATTTTAGCAGTTCGCCTGCTTCAGGGAGAGCCTGGCATACCTGTGGGTGGGGAATATTAGCAGGGGCAGAATGGCTACTCTGTAGTATTGTGGATTATGAGTTTTCTATGGCCAGTTAGCACTTGTATCTGCTTAGCCAGATGTGATCATCATGTATAAAGCTGGCTCCTTTACAAACCAAATGACAGATTGAGGAAAATTAAAACAATGAGGGCTTGATGTCTGCAATGTGAACCTGAGTGTCAAACTCTACGATTTCCACTTCTCTTACAGGCCTTCCATGTCCCTAAACTTTGATTCTATAAGTTATGGGTTGGGACATTTCAAAATATTCTTATTTCCTAAAATCTCCACCTTGTATTTATGGGGCATATGAGTATAGAATTGGAGTCTTGTTATAGTGTTGGTATTTTCCTGGACTTCTTTGATGATGGCATATTTGGTACTGGTTTTAGTCCTTTTGGGTAGATTTTTGGGAGGGATTATGTGAATGAATGCAATTTTATTCAGATTTTAAAACTTCACATATTCATGAAATGCTCCTTAGGATAAGATGTACTGTTTTATGCTCCTTTTACTGGACTTTGATAATTTTTTCTTAATCTTTCTTTAACATTTATCTTTTGGGGGCCACCTGGATGGCTCACTAGGTTAAGCATCTGACTTCAGCTCAGGTCATGATCTTGGGGTTTGTGAGTTCAAGCCCTGCATTGGGCTCTGTGCTGACAACTCAGAGCCTGGAGCCCTCTTCAGATTCTGTGTGTCTCTCTCTCCCTGCCCCTCCTGTGCTTGTGCTCTCTGTCTCTCAAAAAATGAATAAACATTAAAAAAATTAATAGAAGTTTATTTTTCTTAGTAATCTTTATACCCAGTATAGGGCTCAGACACACAACCCTGAGATCAAGAGTTGCCTGCTCTTCTGACTGAGCCAACCAGGCGCCTTTTTTTTTTTTAATGCTTATTTATTTATCTTTGAAAGAGAGAGAGATTGTGAGTGGAGGTGGGGAGACAAGCGGGGGTGCAGAGAATCACAAGCAGGCTCCACTCTGTCAGCACAGAGGCTGACACAGGTCTCAAATTCATGAACTCCAAGATCAGTACTTGAGCTGAAACCAAGAGTTGGGTGCTTAACCAACTGAGTCACCCAGCCACCTTCAGGCACCTCTTTTTAATTGTATTCTTTTTTTCAAATATTTATTTTTATTTTGAGAGAGAGAGAGAGTACATGAGCAGGGGAGAGGGGCAGAGAGAGAGAGCTGGAGAGAGAGAGAAACAGAGAATCTTTGCAGGCTCCACGCTGAGAATAGAGCCCAATGTGGGGCTCTATCCCGTGACCCTGGGATCATGACCTGAGCCTAAATCAAGAGTTGGACACTCAACTGACTGAGCCCCCCGGGATCCCCTTACTGTAATTTTAATGGGAATAATTTTATTTTAATTTGCATATTCTTAATTTTTACAGATAAACATATGTTCCTGTTTACTGGGGAATCATTTGTATTTGAATTGTTTAGAAGGAATGGTTTTGCTAAGATTTTTTTTAATGTTTTTTTTTTTAATTTATTTCTAGGAGAGAAAGAGACAGCGTGAGCAGGGGAGGGTCAGAGAGAGAGGGAGTCACAGACTCTGAAGTAGGCTCCGGGCTCTGAGCTGGCAGTCAGCACAGAGCCCGACGCGGGGCTCGAACCCATGAACCGCGAGATCATGACCTAAGCGAAAGTCGGACGCTTAACTGACTAAGCCACCCAGGCACCCCCTTTTTTTTTTAAATTTTTAATGTTTTTTTTTTTTAATTTATTTCTAGGAGAGAGAGAGAGAGAGACAGCGTGATCAGGGGAGGGTCAGAGAGAGAGGGAGAGTTTTGCTAAGATTTTTGAAGGATGATCATAATAATCTTAAAGATTTTTTTTGCTTCCCCCAAAAGACTGGTCAAGCCTCCTTCAGTTTATTTTGTAGCCATAGTAGTTGGACAATAAGTATATAGTCTTTACTAAGACCTGCAAAAACAAATTCAAAGAGGCTTGTTAATGTTCTTGCTTGCTTCTATGAAAATAGTCAGCCATACCTCATAGTAAGACCAGTCTTTTGGGGGAAACAAGAAAAATATTTAAGATTATTATGATCACCCTTCAAAAAGGATGCCCAGATGCCTGAGAAACAATATTTGGTTATCTATTTAATCAAAGTAATAGTAAAATGAACATAGAGAGGGTGCATGGGTGGTTCAGTCAGTTAAGGATCTGGATCTTGGTTTCGGCTTAGGTCATAATCTCACAGTTAATTGGTTTGAGCCCTGTGTTGGGTTCTGTGCTGGCATTGCAGAGCCTCCTTGAGAGTCTATCAGTCTCTCACTCTGCCCCTACCCCAACCTCTTTCAAAATAAATAAACTTTAAAAAAGGTAAAAAAAATAGACATTGAAGATAATACTTTTGGTGATTCATAAGTGAGGAGGAACTTTAAAAAAATTTTTTTTTATATAATCAAGGACTTAATAAAGTCAAAGCACAGAAAGTTATTCTGGTAAAACACAGCACTTCTGATACAGAAGGTGTAAAATAGCTTTTCACATTGAAGATGAAGATATTAATAATTACCCCAAGGAGGCAAGCCTATCAACATCGAATGATATTTACTAAAAATTAAAATGTTTCATATCTGCTGTTCTGAGCTGGCTATTACCAATCAAGGCCAATAAGGTTCACTTTCCAAGTTAGATCCTTTATTTACTGTCTTTCACATTCTGGAATAAATGGAGACTTTACTATAGGTCAGTGGTTCTCTTTAAGAGGATCTATGAACTCAAAACTGTTTTCATAACAATACTAACATGTTATTTATGTTATTATACAAAGCATTCATCATTGTTGTCTTCAATGTATCAATAAATATTTAAAATAATTTCTCATTTTTAATTTCCAATATGGCAAATTTCAATAGCTATATTCAACAGAAAATTAAAGCTCTTTGAAGTCTTCAGTAAGATCTAAGAGTAGAAAAGGGCCAGGAGACCAAAAAGCCCAAGAATCTCTCTTTCAGGAGAAAACTTTTTTTGAGATATAAATGCGCATACCCATTTGTACTTCTCTGTCACTGTTGTTCCTAGGGTAGTCTCAACTACTCATTATTGATTGCACCTTTTAGTCAGACTAAGTGATTTCTGTTTCACAGTGAAAAGATAGGGCTGAATAATTGAGAACTGTCGGTCGTGCACCTGCATTTTAGTAGACAAGGCAGAGCTCATGAACACATGTAACACAGCTATTTATAGCCACACATACATCCCTTTTACACATCAGTGTGGCAAAAATGAACAGGTTCATTAACATGACTCAAAACAATAGCTTATCAATATTACAATAAGAAGCAAAAGTAGTTAGGGCTGCCTGGGTGGCTCAGTCAGTTAAGCGTCTTGACTTTGGTCCAGGTCCTGCTCCCACAGTCTGTGAGTTCAAGCCCTGGGTTGGGCTCTGTGCTGACAGCTCAGAGCCTGGAGCCTGCTTCGGATTCTGTGTCTCCCTGTTTCTCTACCCCTCCCCTGCTCACACTCTGTGTGTCTCTCTCTCAAAAGAAATAAACATTAAAAAAATTTTCTTTAAAAAGAAGTAAAAGTATGTAAGTGTACAACTATGCTTAGTAATCAGTGTTTCAGTATTTTACCTTAGAAATTATGTATCTAATCATCATCATTTAACCAACTCAGTTTTTTTAAGTTTATTTATTTACCTTGAGAGAGAGATTTTGAGCTGGAGGGGCGGGGACAAAGAGATTTGGAGCTGGGGAGGAGCAGAGAGAGAGGAGAGTGAGAATCCCAAGAAACCTCCGCACCCATATGAAGCCTGACATGGGGCTCAAACCCACGAACTCTGAGATCATGACCTAAGCCAAAGTCAGAGACTTAACCAACTGAGCCACCCAGGCATATGTAATCAACTCAATTTAATACCAGTCCAAGGTTTTTGTTTAGGTAGATCTTGAAAATTAGCTTCAAGCTGCCATGCTACAAATATAGTTACTGTTGAAATAAAAATATTTCCAAAATAATGATTCAATTGAGTTGAACATAGGAATTTATATTTTTCAAAATTATAAACATTGTATCGGATTAATGTTAGCTTGTTTGATTAACACCATAACTTCTTTTAAAAAAATTATCAGTCTAATTTGCCAAATATTTGCCTTAATTATACAAACTGGTGTTCTTAAAAGGTCCTGACCTTGTTTTTGTATTTGCTTATTCGTTTTCTTTTTTTTTTAATGTTTTATTTCTAGGAGAGAGACAGAGAGACAGCGTGAGCAGGGGAGGGTCAGAGAGAGCGGGAGTCACAGACTGAAACAGGCTCCAGGCTCTGAGCTGAACCGCGAGATCATGACCTAAGCGAAAGTCAGACGCTTAACCAACTAAGCCACCCAGGCGCCCCATGCTTATTTGTTTTCTAATGTTCTTTTAAAAGATTATAAGTTTGGGGTTTCTGGGCAGCTCAGTTGGTTAAGGGCCGACTTGGGCTCAGGTCATGATCTCACACTCTCCATGTCAGGCTCTGTGCCGACAGCTCAGAGCCTGGAGCCTGTTTCAGATTCTCTATTTCCCTTTCTTTCTTTCTCTGCTCTTCCCCCTCTCATCCTCTGTTTCTCTCCCTCAGAAATCCAATAACCATTAAAAAAATTAAAATAAATAAAAGATTACAATTTAATTTCTTTGTTCTCTAGATTAAAGATGATGAAATGAAAGGCCTGAAAATGGATGGTGGTAATGGTTATACAACATTGTGACTGTACCTAATTTTACATTTGAAATGGTTAATGTATATTTTAAAATGATTACAATGGTAAATGTTATGTATATTTTACCATAAAAAAAAATTGAAAGGCACTGATAATTTAGATAGGACATCCATAATCCTTTTTTGCCTTTGCTAAAGTCTTCCACAACTTTTTCTCTTAGGAACATTCTTAATAGAGAGGTAATATTTGTATGCATAGAACATTCCAGATTGTCTACAGATAAAGATGAAAACATTTGGCCAAAGTTTGTGTGTTGACTGTGGAAAATAGTGGTCAAAATATAGATTTTGGACATATTTTGTTTTCTGTTTACAGGCTTGCATTTGATATATTTTATAAATGAACATTTCTTTTTATTATTTTGGTTGTCTCATACAGGTAGGGGCTTAAATTTTGTTTCCCTTAGCATTTGGTATGAATTTTGGCCAAACTGCATTACATCTTAATGCTTTACTTTGTCATTTACTTATTAAAAGCATCTGACAAAATACTCAAGTTTAGCAGCATTATTTGGCATGTTTGAAAACCTTATAAATCATTATCCTGAATGTATCATTTTCCAACCTGCTTTTTCCACTAATTTTTGAATTTTAATTTCTGTGGCTCAGGAAACTGGGATTGACTTAGGTTGTTTTAGCTCAACACATCTCTCTCGAGTTAGCTATCAAGCTTCCAGCTGGGATAGCACTTATCTCCAAACTCAACTGGTGCTGGAGGATTGGATGCCAAGCTCACATTTTTATTGACAGTTCCTTGTTGGCTGTTGGCAGACAGCCTCAGTTCTTTGCCACATGGTCATTTCCACAGTGCTCCTTCTGACATGGTAT
This sequence comes from Proteles cristata cristata, assembly GCA_017311185.1. Lineage (NCBI taxonomy): Eukaryota > Metazoa > Chordata > Mammalia > Carnivora > Hyaenidae > Proteles > Proteles cristata. Next base: position 20,090 of record JAESUZ010005050.1, read on the forward strand.
TTTGCTTCCCCCAGAGTAATGAGAGAGAGGCAGAGACAGAGACAGAAATACAGACACTTTGGAGTGAAAATGTTTTGAAAGAGGATAAAGAAAATTTTGAACATAAAGCAACTTAGAAAAGTACAAATAGTTGAAAGGATTTAAGTAAGTCATGATTTTAGATGCAAACTTAAGATGACCTCAGAAATATTTAGAAACTCTGCTAGAGAAATTCCTATTCCAGATAAATATGTATCTTATTATATGTATATATATGAAAGGTTCATACCAGTATTAACAGAAGGTTTGTTTTAATTTTTAAAAAATTTTTAATAGTTTATTGTCAAGTTGGTTTCCATATAACACCCAGTGCTCATCCCCACAAGTGCCCTCATCCATGCCCAATACCCCCCTTCCCCTCCCACCCGTATCAGTCCTCAGTTTGTTCTTAGCATTCAAGAGTCTCTCATGGTTTGCCTCCCTCCCTCTCCCCCCGCTATTTACCCCCTTCTTCTCCCCCACAGTCCTCCGTCCTCCATTAAGTTCCTCCTAATCCTCCTATAAATACAAATGAAGGTATGTTTTCTTTTTCTTTTTCTTCTTATTTCTAGGAGAGAGAGAGAGAGAGACAGTGTGAGCAGGGGAGGGTCAGAGAGAGAGGGAGTCACAGACTGAAACAGGCTCCAGGCTCTGAGCTGGCGAACCCACGAACCGCGAGATCATGACCTAATCGAAAGTTGGTCGCTTAACTGACTAAGCCACCCAGGTGCCCCGGTTTGTTTTCATTCTTTTTTTTTAACTTTTTAAAAATTTTTTAATATTTTATTTATTTCTAGGAGAGAGAGAGAGAGCGCAAGCGAGCGTGAGCAGGGGAGGGTCAGAGAGAGGGAGTCACAGACTCTGAAACAGGCTCCAGGCTCTGAGCTGGCGGTCAGCACAGAGCCCGACGCGAGGCTCGAACCCACGAACCGCGAGATCATGACCTAAGCGAAAGTCGGACGCTTAACCGCCTAAGCCATCCAGGCGCCCCGGTTTGGTTTCATTCTTAAAGATAGTTGCTTTGCTTAAAAATAAAAGGTCATATTAGAATCAGCTATTTCAAAGAAAATCACAGTCTAAAATGGATTCCTAGTTAAGATCACAAAATGTGCTATCATATTTTAAATCCTTAATGCTGGTTCTATGAATTTTGTTCTAGAAAGTAAATATGGACACTTGGTGATTTTAGGGTTTTGGGTTTTTTTTTTTTTTTTTGGCCACCCACAGTGGGAGTGGAACCAGATTTTTTTAGAAAAGTTATAATGAAAATGTAAATACTTTTCCATGAAAACAATCAAGGAAAAAATACTGAACTGGCAGACTACTCCCTTTGAGTAGCTTTAAGTTAAATGAACTGTGATTCTCTTCTTCCTTTTCATATTTTAGATTATTTCTTTAAAGTAAGTTGCTGTAAATACCATTCAATACTTGACTCTCCCCATATAACTGTTAACTTAAAATATTTGCTTCTGCTTCTTGAGCCTACCTTTGTTACCATAGAAACAGAAGTGGACAAGGGAAATTGGTAAAGCGGCCATCATCTGAAATTAATGAGGAGTCTAATTCTTTACCTGTAGTGCTTGTTTAATATACAACTCCTGTTTTAAAAATATGCAATGTAAGGTCGATTGACTAGGAGGAAAAATAACCTGAAACTTAACTCTCATTTGCTTCAGACTTGTTCATTGGCCTAAAAAACTATTAGGAAAGAACCTTTCTTTTTTTTTTTTTAATGTTTTATTTATTTCTAGGAGGGAGAGAGAGAGAGAGAGAGAGACAGCGTGAGCAGGGGAGGGTCAGAGAGAGACGGAGATACAGATTCTGAAATAGGCTCCAGGCTCTGAGCTGGCAGTCAGCACACAGCCTGACGTGGGGCTCGAACCCACGAACCGCGAGATCATGACCTAAGCGAAAGTCGGACGCTTAACCGACTAAGCCACCCAGGCGCCCCAGGAAAGAACCTTTCTAACAGCATGGAAAAGAGCTTTTCATTCTTGTGAATGGTTAGACTACTATCTATTCTGTGCTATTGTAGCTTTAGGTGTTTTTTTTTCATTCATAGATATTAAAATAACACATGTTTTCTAGGGAATGAGATTTGATATTATGTGATATAAGCCTACTATGGTCAATATATTTTCACACATACTATTTAATGTATAGTGGACCCTGAAAAATATAGGTCTTAAATTCTGAGAAGGTATTAAAAACATTATATGTAGTTCAGACTGTTACTTGTTTATAATGTCAAGAAATAAATGTTTTAAAGTAAGCTTTCATTTTTATTTTATTATGTTTTTTAATGTTTATTTATTTTTGAGAGAGAGTGAGAGCGAGAGAGCGAGCGAGCACAAGAGGCAGAGGGGCAGAGAGAGAAGAAACCCAGAATCTGAAGCAGGCTCCAAGCTCTGAGCTGTCAGTACAGAGGCCCATGCAGGGCTCAAACTCATGAGCCATGAGATCATGACCTGAGCTGAGGTCCAATGCTTAACTGACTGAGCCACCCAGATGTCCCTAAAATAAACTTAAAAAAATTTTTTTTAATGTTTTTTATTTATTTCTAGGAGAGAGAGAGAGACAGCGTGAGCAGGAGAGGGTCAGAGAGAGAAGGAGTCACAGACTGAAACAGGCTCCAGGCTCTGAGCTGGCAGTCAGCACAGAGCCCGACGCGGGGCTAAAACCCACGAACCGCAAGATCATGACCTAAGCGAAAGTCGGACGCTTAACCGACTAAGCCATCCAGGCGCCCCTAAAATAAACTTTTAAAATGTAAAATGTTGAGATGCCTGTGTGGTTTAGTCAGTTGAGCATCTGACCCTTTTTTTTTTTTTAGAAGGTAAGTGATTTATTTTTTTAATGTTTATTAATTTTGGGAGAGAGAGAGCGCACATGAATGAGCATAAGCGGGGGAGGGCCAGAGAGGATCCCAGGCAGGGATTAACTTTTTTTTTTTTTTTCCCCTCACCCCACCCCTCAGGGATTAACTTAACTGACTGAGCCACCCAGGCACCCTCAGCAACTGACCCTTGATTTCAGCCCAGGTCATGATCTCATGGTTTGTGGGATTGAGCCCTGAGTTGGGCTCTGCGTCCTCAGCTTGGGATTCTCTCTCTCTCTCACTCTGCCCCTCCCCTGGTTGCACATGCATGCTTTCTCTCTCTCTCTCAGAATAAATAAATAAACATTAAAAGAATAATAAGACTTGAACATCAGAATTACCCCCTGATCCACGGGCTACAGAATGGATATTGTATTAGCAGGGATGACAACAGCATCAGAGCTCTTTAGTGACCAGGTGCATGGTCAGTGAGCAGTAATTTTTTGAAAGCAATCTTGTTTTTCTTCTGAGCCGTAGTTCTCAACAGTGGGCTTAATTCAGTAAACCATGTTGTAAACAGATGTTCTGTCATCCAGGCTTTATTGTTTCATTTATAGAGCACAGGCAGAGTAGATTTAGCATACTTCTTAAGGACCTAGGATTTTGCAATGGCAAATCAGTATTGGCTTCAACTTCAAGTCACCACTTGCATTAGTCCCTAACAAGAGTCAGCCTGTCCTTTGAAGTTTTGAAGCCAGACATTGACTTCTCCTCTCTAGCTTTGAAAGTCCTAGAGGACATTTTCCAGTCGAAGGTTGTTTTGTCTATATTGAAATATCTGTTGTTTAGTGTAGGCATCATCTTTAATTCTCTTAGCTAGATCTTCTGGATAACTTACAGCAGCTTCTACATCAGCACCTGCTACTTTACCTTTCACTTTCATGTTATGGAGATGGCTTCTTTCCTTAAAGAAGGCTTTCTTCTTCTTATCTTCCTTTGGAGATGGCTTCCTTTCCTTAAAGAAGGCTTATCTTCACTCTTATCATTCATGTGTTCTTTGGAGTAGAAGTTTTAATTTCCTTCCAGAACTTTTCATGTACATTCACAACTTGGGTGTTTGGCCTAACTTTCAGTCTGTCTCACCTTTAACATGCCCTCATCATTAAGCCTAATCATTTCTAGCTTTCAATTTTAAGTAGGAGTTGTTCCTTTCCCTTGAACACTTAGAGGCCATTGTAAGGTTATTAATGGTCAAATTTCTATATTATTGTGTCTTGGGGAATAGGCCCAAGTTGAGGGAAAGAGATGGGATCCACTCATCGGTGGAGCAGTCAGAATATATGCAACATTTATTAAGTTCATCATCTTATATGGGCGTGGCTCATGGCACATCAAAACAATTATAATCACAACATCAAAGATCACTGATCACAGATCACCGTAACAAATATAGTGATAACAAAAAAGTTTGAAATAGGGTATTTCCAGTGGGGTGTGGACCAGTAGTTTCCACTTGGGTCATCCTTTGTGCCCACACATGTCTGCAGCCCCGATGCTTTCCTCTGCTGTACCGAGTGCCCCATGTGCTGGGCTCCCCTAATGGGGGGCTCTGTGACTAGCCCAACCCCTCTGCCTTGGCCTCTGCTGCAGTCCATACCTAGCCTTGTATGCGGCACTTGAGGCCCTGTTGCCTGCCAGTGGGCTGGAACAGCAGGGCCTCCTGAGCTCTTGAGGGGTCTGTGGCTGCAGCTGCAGCATGCTGCACATCTAGAAGAAAAGCTTTTGTTGCATCCCTGGATGATGACATTAAGGAGAAAAAGAAGATACAGTAAGGAGAAAAAGAAGATACAGAAGCATCAAGTCCCTCCCAAAGATGTCTGGAGGTTGGGAGCTGGAAGTGAATGGGACAGAAAACAAATTAATGCAGAAAGTTGCTGAAGAGAAGATCACTATCACTTTCAGCATACACAGTATCATCTGACCAACATCTGATGGGGAGGAGGAGCCCTCCCTAGGGCAGAAGGTTGAAGAACAGGAACCTGAATTGACATTCACTCCTAATTTTGTGGTTGAGATTATGAAGAATGCCAGTAAGAAGGCCCTGTTCCTGGACTGCCATTATCTAGAAGATGAGGTTGGGCAAGAATAGGAGGATGAGAGTGACATATTCTCCAGCAGGGAAGTGAGCTTTCAGTCCATTGGCAAATCTGCATGGAAGAACACACATTCACACTCAACACTGATTCCTTGGGCTGGGCCTTATATAACTACCTGATGGATTTTGTGGCAAGCTGAGGGGTAGATAACACTTTTGCAAGTGAGTTGGTGGAGCTCAGCACTGCCCCAGAGCACCAGGAATACATTGCTTTTCTCGAAGATCTCAGAAGTTTTGCCAAGAGCCAGTAGAGCAGACAAGACTTTGAACACCTAGATTTATGTAGGCTTTGGCCAGGGAACAAACCTCTGAAGCCAGACACACACATACTCTGAGATGCTTTTCATCTCATTCATTATCACTGACAATAATTGATACTTAAACAGTCATGTAAATAATTAGAGTATGATAAGTACATCAGAAGAATTAGATTTAATGTAAAGAGGTAGCTCTGAAGAAAGTAGCTGAGATGTGTAATATTTTAGGGAGGGCAAGGGCTGCATTTTATCATCTAAAAATTACATATTTACAACACATAGCACTGGACCTTAAAATTGGTAATATAATCATAGTCAATATATAGTGATGAAACAAGTTGAAATCTTAGCAGATTTTTGAAGAATTGATTGAAATATATTCATGTGGGCAAAATGGGAAAGCACAGTGATAGCAAATCATGTTGGAAGATGAGGCTACCAAGTGATGAAGAAACTTCAGGTGATAGGTGATAGGACACTTAGTGTAGGTTTTTTTCGTTGTTAGGATTTTAGAAAGGAGAGGGACATGATTAGATTTAGTCAGATTCAGGCTTTAGAAATGGATCTCTACTGGCACTGTGGAAGATGTAATTGAGGGAAAAGAGAGAGAGGGAAGTTATATTTTTTTAGTAATGAACTTCAACATGTAAAACCTTGTAGGGTCAAAATTTTAACTGAACATCTAAATTCAAGCTTTTACATGTTAATTTATATTATTTAGTTTTAGAGTTTATATTATGCCAGTCTAAATATATTTTATGTTGAATAGTTTTTAATTTTTCAGTGTATTTTTAGTTATCGTTATGATATGTGATTAAGTGTTTTAGTATCCAGAATGACCAATTCATATATACTTAGTGGTATTTGGATACGTATCAGGGAGAATAATTAGTTATCTTGCTTATTTTTTTTTTAAGTAAGAAATTTATAAGCCATCAAACCAGTTTATTAACTGGTTCAACTGAAGATTAGTTAACACATTTAAGGTAACTTGATAATAAGCTTAGCAGCAATTTGCAAAAAACTTCTGAGTTGTATGTAGAATTAGGTGATTTGATTACTTCCATTCAGCAGATTTGTATATAGTCCAGCACCTTCCACACACACAAAAACCAAAACAAAATGAAGGCAGATATTTTCAAGGTTTAAGTAATACTTTTAGTCTTGATCCTTACAATCCTTTTTTGCTGTGCCAGATGTAAACTTCTCATTATGTTATAATTACCACAAACTCTAGGTCATCAATAAGTTAACAATTGGTAGTCGTTTTTCAAGTTTAATATGATATTTTAATAATAAGGCTGTAATTGTGAAATAAATATATTATCCTAAAAATAATAATCTGCATCTTTACCACACATAAAATGACTTATTAAATGCATTTAAATTCTGAGCATTAAATCTGCTTTACTCATACTTAATTTAAGAAGTTTCTGAGTGAAATAAAGGTGACTTCTGCTAAAAATATGGACTGAGTAGGCATGCAAGGGACAAAGTCATTTATTTAGGCCAACTGTTTTGAAAAGACATTTTTAAAAGTTTTATATTAAGAAATCTCTGCACCCCATGTGAGACTCAAACTTATGACCCCAAGATCAAGAGTCACATACTCATCAGACCAAATCAGCCAGGCACCCCTTAAAAAAGATTAATTTTAAGTAAGCATTCAGGTAGCAAGCAGGTCACAGGTGACAAAATTTCTGATAAGAGAGAGGTGAGGAAAACTTGAAAGAAGTCATATTGCTGCCATTAAACATGGGGACAAAGTCTAGTTCATTTAATGAGGACATCACTGTACTAGAGTTACAAAACTAAAACATAGGAACTACCAATTGCTTTTTTTAGTTGATTATGAGTATTAGGAAAAAAGAGTTTTATTGATGGAGGAAAGGAAAGTATGTTAACCATTTTATCTGGAATATTTCTAATATGGATACTTAAATTTTTAAAAATGACTTCTAATCATTGCTGAATTTACAGTAACAAATTTCTTAATCAAATGCAAGTTGGAGGAGATAGCTAATCATGTAATCAAAACAGTCAAAATGAGAAATCATTAAAGATACATATATATATACACACACACGTATAAACATTTATTGTTTTTAATGTAAACATTTAATAACTGAAACTTTCACATTTATTTGTAATTTTTAAAAATTTGTTTGTTGGAGGGGAGAGTAGGGATGTCTTTCCTGAACCCAGACTTCGAAAATAAGTTTCTTATCAGATTCTTTAAAGTAGAACAAGAACGGAGATATTTTTTTTTTTTTTAATTTTAGTTAACATACAGTGCAATATTGGTGTCAGGGGTAAAATTCATTGATTCATCACTTATATGTAACACCCAGTGCTCATCACAAGTGCCTTCCTTAATACCCATCACCCATCTAAGCTCTTCTCCCACCCATCTCCCTCACTCTGTCAACCCTCAGTTTGTTCTCTGTTACTAAGATTTTTCTTGTAGTTTGTTTCTCTCTATCTTCTTTTTTCCCCCTTCCCATATGTTCATCTGTTTTGTTTCTTAAATTCCCTGTAGAAGTAAAATCATATGGTCTTTGACTTTCTCTGATTGACTCATTATACTTAACATAATACATTCTAGGTCCATCCATGTTTTTACAAGTAGCACAATTTCATTCTTTATGATCACTGAGTAATATTCCATTGTATTTGTATACCATCTCTTTATTCATTCATCAGTTGATGGATATTTGAACTCTCTCCATAGTTTGGCTATTGTTGATAATACTGCTATAAACATTGGGGTTCATGTACCCCTTTTGTATCTATATTTTTGTATTCTTTCGATAAACACCTAATAGTGCAATTGCTGGATGATAGTATAGGTCTGTTTTTAGTTTTTTCGGGAAACTCCAGACTTCTCCAGAGTGGCCGCACCAAGAACTCAGATTCTTACAAAGCTTTCTAGGTGCACAGTCCCTGTATATTTTTATGTTGTTTTCTGTCAATATGTATGCTTATCTTACTTTGTCTAATTAACAGTAACTTTAAGAAAACAATTTCATCAAGTTTTTCAGAAGCATTCAGTTTTCAAGGAAGTTTCTTTTTGCACTCATTTCATTGTTTTATGTTATAATTAATGAAATAACACAAATACAGTATCAAATATTACTCGCCTTAATACACTTCAGAACAAGATTTCCTAGGTATGCAGATCAAACACAGGTAGCAAAAATTTGGCCAACTGGGAAGAGAAAGAAATACTTGCCAATAAGATTTTTGTCTTTGCAATGTTTGTTTGTTCCATGTGCCTAGTATTTATTACCCAACCTATCGTTAAATCAAATAATCTCTGAGACGTATGTCAAAGAGATCTGCCCAGAGGTAGTTCTGGGGGTCATCCCCAGTACAATTACCTTTCTGCTTCCCCATAATCCCTTCTATTTTCCTATAGTTGCTTCATATTACTCATATGTCTCCTCTTGCATCATCATGTTTCCCTTGCTTGGATTATTATTACCACAACATACTAGGGAAAAAAGATCCTTCTTTTTCATTTCCTTCATTATTACCATAAATGCTTTGCTTTTCACTTAGCTGAATTGTATTTGCTCCCTATAATGCTCTCCTACCATTCTTCCTTGTTCAGGCCTTAGTCTTGCTTTTGCTTCACCTCAACTCCACAAAACTGTTATTGGCAGTGTTCATGATGACTTCTGTGACCTTAGTCAGTTCTTAGTTCTCACTTTATAACAAAACTTGTAGCATTTAACAAAGTTTGTCACTCTATTCTCCTTTAAACTTTGGTTTTCTTTTGCCTTCCACAGTTTCGTATTTCGTTTTTCCTCCTGGTTTTCTGTTTTCCCTTTCTTTGCTGGTTCCTCTTGATCTCTCCACTCATGCATGCCTCAGGCCTCATTCCTTGCACAACTTCTGTTCTTTCACTGTAATCACTCTCTTGATGAAATAATTTAATCCCTTGGATTTAGACAGGATTGAAATGCTAATGACTCCCAAAGTTGCTTATTCCATTTTTTGAGGGGATTTTTTCTATTGAAATATAATTGATGTTTAATGTTATATTAATTTAATAATATTTATCTATGATGTAAAATAATTACCCCATTAAGTCTGGTTAACATCTATTATCATACATAGTTGCAAAATCTTTTTTCTTGTGATAAGAACTTTTAAGATATATTCCCTTAGCAACTTTCAAATATGCAATATAATTTACTATCTGTCGTCACCATGCTGTACAGAACATCTCATGACTTATTTATTTTGTAACTGGAAGCTTGTAACTTTTGCTTCCTTACCCATTTCACCTATTCCCCTCCCGCCTCTGGCAACCATCAATCTGTTTTGTGAGCTTCTGGGATTATTTGTTTGTTTGTTAAGATTCTACATGTAAGTGAGATGATACGGTGTTTGTCTTTCTCTGACTTATTTCATTTAGCATAATGCCCTTGAGGTCCATCCACTTTGTCACAAATGGTAATATTTCTATTTTATGGCTGAGTAATATTTCATTATACATACATTTTCCTTGTCCATTCATCCATCAGTATGTACTTTGGTTGCTTCTTGACTATTCTAAGTAATGCTGCTCTGAACATGGGGGTGTGTATATCTTTTTGAGTTAGTATTTTTTATTTTCTTCTAATGAATACCCAGAATTGAAATTTCTAGACCACAAGGTAGCTGAATTTTTCATTTGTTGAGGAAGTTTCCATAGTGGCTGCACCAAATTACTTTTTTTATTTTTTTGGTAAAGTTTACTTATTTTGAGAGAGTCAGCACTTGAGCAGGGGATGGGCACAGAGAGAGGGAGAATCTCAGGGAGGCTCACTGCTATCAGTACTAATCCCACACAGGTCTCAAACTCATAAAACTCTTGAGGTCATGACCTGAGCTGGAATCAAGAGCCAGACACTTAACCAGCTGAACCACCCAGGTGCTTTTTAACCAACAGTATACAAGGGTTCCCTTTTTTCATCATTGCCAATTATCATTATGCCATTATTTCTTGTCTTTTTGATAATGGCCATTTTTTAAAATGTTTATTTAGTTTTGAGGGAGAGACCCAGTATGAGCAGGAGAGGGGCAGAGAGTGAGGGAAACACAGAATCCGAAGCAGACTCTAGGCTCTGAGCTGTCAGCAGAGAGCCTGATGTAGGGCTTGAATTCACAGACCAGGAGATCGTGATCTGAGCCAAAATCAGACGCTTAACCAACTGAGCCACCCAGACGTCCCTTGATAATGGCCATTCTAACAGATGTGAGGTGATACCTCACTGTGGTTTTGATTTGAATCATTCTGATGATCCTTGATGTTGAGCACCTGTTGGCTATCTGCATATCTTTTTGAAAAAAATATTAGATCCTCCGCCCATTTTTTATTTAGATTGTTTTTGTTTTGTTTTGTTTTGTTTTTTGCTAGTGAGTTGTATGAGTTCTTTCTATATTTTGGATATTAACTTCCTATCAGACATATGATATGCAAATGTTTTCTTCCACACAGTAAATTGCCTTTTCAATTTTTAAAAAAAGTTTATTTATTTAATTTGAGAAAGATTGTGGACCTGGGAGAGGCAGAGAGAGAGGATCCCAAGCAGTCTCTGTGCTGTTAGCATGGAGCTTGATGCAAGGCTTAATCCTATGAACTGCGAGCTCATGACCTGAGATGAAACCAAGAGCTGAACGCTTGACCAACTGAGCCACCCAGGTGCCCCCTCTTTTTTTTTTTTTCTTTTAATGATGGTTTCCTTTGCTGTATAGAAGATTTTTAGTTTGATTTAGTTCTACTTGGTTACTTTCGCATTTGTTGCCTTTGATTTTGGTGTCAAATCTAAAAAATAGTTGCTAAGATCAACCTCAAGGTGCTTACCTATGTTTTCTTCTAGGACTTTTATGGTTTTAGGTCTTAGGTTCAAGTGTTTAATCTGTTTTGAGGTGATTTTTGTATATGGTTTAAGGTAGTGATTCAATTTTTTTCTTTTGCATGTAGCCATCCAGTTTTCCCTGTACCATTTTTTGAAGAGATTGTCCTTCCCCCATTATGTATTCGTGCCTCCTTTGTCATAAATTAGTTGGCCGCATATGCATGAATTTATTTCTGGGCTTTCTGTTCCGTTCCATTGATCTATGTTTCTTGGTTTGTTTTTATGTCAATATTATACTGTTTTGATTACTACAGTTTTGTAGTATAGTTTGAAACCAGGAAGTGTGATGCCTCTGGCTTTGTTCTTCTTTCTCAAGATTGCTGACTACTTGGAGTTGTTTGTAGTTCCATTCATATTTTAGGATTTGTTTGTTCTACTTCTGTGAAAAATGCTTTTGGAATTTAAGTATGATTGCATTGAATCTGCAGGTTGCTTTAAGTAGTATAGACATTTTAACAATATTAATTCCTCTAATCCATAAGCATGGAATCTTTCTTCTATTTATTTATATCTTCTTTGTTCTTATAGTTTTTAGTGTACAGGTCTTTCACCTCTTTGGTTAAATTCCTTGCCTTTTTTTCTCTTTTATATAGTTGTAAATATGTTTGTTTCCTTAATTTCTCTTTGTGATATTTTTTTGTGAATAGAAATTCAATAGCTTTTGTATATTGATTTTATATCCAACTTTACTGAATTTGTATTACTTCTAGTAGTTTTTGGGTGCACTCTTTAGCATTTTCTATTTATAATATCTTATCATCAGCAAATAGATAGTTTTACTTTACCACTTCTGATTTAGATGCCTATTATTTCTCTTTCTTGCCTAACTGCTCTGGCTAGAGCTATCCAACTATGTTGAATAAAAGTGGGGAGAATGGGCATACTTGTCTCTCTTTTGTCTTGTTCCTGATCTTAGAGGAAAACTTTTGAGATTTGACTGTTGAGAATGTTGTTTGCTACGGGATATTCTTATATGGACTTTATTATGTTGCAGTGCGTTCCCTTTATACCCATTTTGTTGAGAGATTTTATCATAAATGAATGTTGAATTTTGTCAAATGCCTTTTCAAAATCTATTAAGATAATTATGGTTATTATGTGATTGATGTGTGGATGTTGCAGCATCTATGTATCCCAGGGATAAATCCCACTTGATCATGATGTATGATCTTTTTAATATATTGTTTTTGGTTTGTTATTTCGTTGAGAATTTTTGCATCAGATATATTGGCCTGTAGTTTTCTTTTCTTCTAGTGTCCTTGTTTGATTTTGTTATCAGAGTGATGCTGGCCTTATAAAATGAGTTTGGAAGTGTTTTCTCTTCCTCTTCTATTTTTTTGGAAGAGTTTAAGATCATTTTCTTTTTTTAATGGAATAAATTTATAAGCCTGGAATTTCCCCCCGCCTCCAAACTCAAACTCACATACTAACTACTTTCTTGGCACTTATACCTACATGTTTATGAGGCATCACAAACTTGAGATCCTCAGTGTTAAAGATGGAGGACTGACATGACTCAACTTTAATACATACCATAAACCTACAGTAATCAATACAGTATGGTATTGGCACAAGAATAGACAGATCAGTGGAACAGATTGGAGAACCCAGAAATAGGTCTACATCAGTATAAACAATTGATCTTTGACAAAGCAAAGCAATAATAAAATGAAGCAAAGATAGTCTTTTCAGTAAATGGTGCTGTAATAACTGGACATCCACATGCAGAAATGAATCTAGACACTGATTTTATATTCTTTACAAAAATTAACCTAAAATGGGGCGCCTGGGTGGCTTAGTCAGTTAAGCGTCCGACTTTCGCTTAGGTCATGATCTCGCGGTTCATGGGTTCGAGCCCCGCGTCGGGCTCTGTGCTGACTGCCAGCTCAGAGCGTGGAGCCTATTTCAGTTTGTGACTCCCTTTCTCTCTTTGACCCTCCCCTGCTCATGCTGTCTCTCTCTCTCTCCTAGAAATAATAATTAAAAAATAAAATTAAATTAAATTAAATTAACCTAAAATGAATTTCTTATATAAAAATAAAAAGGCAGAACTGGGCGCCTTGGTGGCTCAGTTGGTTAAACATCTGACTCTTTGATTTCTGCTCAGGTCATCATTTCACAGGTTTGTGGGTTCAAGCCCCTCATCAGACTCTATATTGTCAGTGCAAAGCCTGCTTAGTGTTCTTTCTCCCTTTCTCTCTGCCCCTCCCTACACTCTCTCTCAAAATAAAGAAATAATCATATAAAGAAAGAAAAGGCAAATCTATAAAAACTTCCAGAAGATAACATAGGATAAAACATAAATTATGTTGGGTATGGTGATGCCTTTTTAGATATAACACTAATGCCATGATTTATGAAAGAGATTATTGTTGAGCTCAACTTCATTAAAATGAAAAACTCTGTATATGAAAGACAGTTACAAGAGAGTGAGAAGATAAGGCCCAGAATGAGAGAATATATTTGCAAAAGACATATCTGATAAAGGACCATTATCCAAAGTATACAAATAACTTTTAAAACTCAACAATAAGTGAGGTGCCTGGGTGGCTCAGTTGGTTAAGCATCTGACTCCCTGTTTCAACTCAAGTCATGATCTCACGGTTCTTGAGTTTGAGTCCCATGTCAGGTTCTGTGTTGATGACACACAGCCTGCTTGGGATTTCTCTTTTCTCTCTCTCTGCCCCTTCCTGGCTTGCTCTCTCTCTCTCTCAATATATAAACAAACAAATAAATAAATAAATTTAAAAAAGAATACAACAAGAAAACCTAATTTTATTCTAATTTTATTCTTTAATGTTTATTTATTTTTGAGAGAGAGAGTGTGCAAGCAGGGCACAAAGAGAGGAAGACAAAGAATCCGAAGCAGTCTGTGCTATCAGCACAGAGCCTGATGCAGGGTTCAAAACTCACGAATCATGAGGTCACGACCAAAGTCAAAGTCAGACATTTAACCAACTGAGCCACCCAGGTGCCCCTAATTTTAAAAGAGGCCAAAGATCTTGAAGCTCACCAAAGAAATCATGATGGCAGATAAACATATTAAACTGTTCTACATCATATGTAATCAGGGAAATGCAAACTGAAACAACAATGAGATACTACTGCACACCCATTAGATTGTCCAAAATCTAGAACACTGACAACATCAAATTCTGGAGAGAATATGGAGCAACAGAAATTCTCTTTGATTGCTGGTGGGAATGCAAAATGGTACAGCCATTTTGGAATATAATTTGGCATTGTCTTACAAAATTAACCATATTCTTACAATATATTTTAGTCATCACTCTTCTTGGCATTCACCCAAATTTGTTGAAAACTTATGTCCATAAAAAAGCTTGACGTTTCCTTCATGATTGCTAAAACCTGGAAGCAACACAGATGTCTTTAGCAGGTGAATCAATAAATAAATGGTGGTACATCCAAAAATAGACTGTTACTCAGTATTACAAAGAAATGAATTATCAAGGAATGGAAAGATACACATGGAACCTTAAATGCCTATTACTGAGTGAAAGAAGCCAATCTGAAGAGGCTGCAGACTGTATGATTTCAAATATATGACATTTTGAAAAAGGCAAAACTAGAGATAGTAAAAAGATCAGTGTTTGCTAGAAGTTAGAAGAGTGGGACGAATGAATTAGGTGTGGCACAAAGGATTTTTAGGGCAGTAAAACTACTCTGTGTGATGTTATATTAGTAGTCACGTGTCATTATACATTTGTCCAAACCCATAGAATGTATACCAAGAGTAAACCCTAATGTAAACTATGGACTTTGTGTGATAGTGATGTGTCAGTGTATGTTCATAAGTTGTAACAAATGTACCACTTTGCTAGAGCATGTTGGTAATAGGTATGCATTTTTGGGGCCAAGGAAATCTCTGTACCAACCTGTCAGTTTTGCTGTGAACTAAAACTCCTCTAAAAAATAAAATCTATAAAAGCAACTAACCAGTCAACCAACCCATATAACTTAGAGTCTTTGCAGTGGCCTACAGGCCCAAAATGATCTTCCTTGCAGCCCCTCATGTCATTTCTTACTACGTATACTCTGTGTAGTATACTCTGAGCCAGCTATACTAGCCCCCTTGGTGTTTCTCGTATATGTAATAGGTAAACTTTTGCCTTAAAACATTTGCATTTATGGGGCCTCCAAATGGCTCAGTCAGTTAAATGTCTGACTCATGGTTTTGGCCCAGGTCATGATCTCACAATTTTGTGAGTTCAAACCCCTTGTCGGGCTCTGCATTGACAGAGCGGAGGCTGCTTGGGATAATCTCTCTCTCCCTCTCTGCCCCTCTCTCACTCCCATTGTTTGTCTCTCAAAATAAAGAGACTTAAAAAAAAAAAAAGAAAGAAAAACATTTTCATTTGCTATTCCTTCATATAACCTTATGGGTTTTTTTCAGCTCTTTCAAACAATTGCTTCAGAGCATTCTTCCACATGATTGTTTTAACACCATAACTCAAGTTACAGACCCTCCACCCTGTACTCCGTATCCCTTTTTTGTTGTATTTTTTCTCTTGGCACTTAGGGCTTTCAAATATTTTTATTGTAGTTTTCTCTCCTGAAGAAACAATTCTTTTTTTTTTCTTTCTTTCTGCCAAAGAATAATATCTAGACAGCACTTAGCACATGGTAGGCCCTGAATACCGTGTGTGTGTGTGTGTGTGTGTGTGTGTGTGTGTAATACATGAATCTCATTGTATGATTACAATTGATTTGTCTTTATTCCACTTGACTCTAAGCTTCCTGCGAGGCCAGTGCTACAACTTCTGTGTCTGTTTCTTCAATGTTTAGCACTCATGGTTGTATTATATATGTTCAGTTATTAAAAGAATATAGTTCTCATTTTACACAGGTATAATCATAACAGAATTACACATTAGATTTTTTCTTTATGTTATAGGTACTTTTTGGTTGTTATGTGTTCTGCATAATGTTATGCATTATTTTGTCAACTTTCAAAATTCTTGTGAGATCATCCAGGCAATTTGTAAAATTGATAACACTGAAAAAATATTTTGGCTTGATACTTAGTATTATGAGCATTTTAAGTTTTTTAACTTGTATTTTTAAAGGCAAGGTCTCAGTGAATGTCCTAGTAAATCTTTAATTCAGTGACCTAGAGATATATCATGTTATAAAAAATGCATAAAGTTTAATATTTACAAAAGAGCCAATATATCTCTGTTACGAAAAGATTCACTTTAAATAGTGTAAACTACTTTAGTACATTTACATTTTTTTTGGCTACTTGTTTTATTATAGAAATATATGTTTTTATTGAAAAGAATTAAATCTGTGAAATGTATTCCCCTTAACCCTGCCAATTGCCACTTCCAGAATCACTCTTTTTTTCTTTTTAATTTTTTGTAGTTTATTTATTTTTGAGACAGAGAGAGACAGAGCATGAGTCAAGGAAGGGCAGCGAGAGAGGGAGACACAGAATCTGAAACAGGCTCCAGGCTCTGAGCTGTCAGCACAGAACCCAACGCGGGGCTCAAACCCATAAACTGTGAGATCATGACCTGAGCTGTAGTCGGACACTTAACCAACTGATCCACCCAGGCGCCCTCAGAATCACTCTTAAAAGTTTGCTGTGTGGGGTGCTGCTTAGATGGCTCAGTTGGTTGAACACCTAACTCTTGATTTCAGCTCTGGTCATGATCCCAGGGTTGTGGGATTGAGCCCCACAGTGTGCAGCCTGTTTGGGATTCTCTCTCTCTCTCTCTCTCTCTCTCTCTCTTTCTCAAAAAATAAAAACAAAAAGGTTTGCTGTGTATTCTTTCAGAACTTTTTATATGCATATGAGTACATACATACACAAACTAAAAACCTAGCATATATGTGCATTATTCCATGGTTTATCTTTTTTTATCTTGTGTCACAGAAATCTACCATGTCAGTATATAAAATGTCTTCTTTGTAAAGATCACACTATGCTATATAATCTTTAATGATTCCTCTATTGACAGATATTTAGTTTGTCTTTAATTATGAGAAATAGTAGTTATACAAAGTTATATACTTTCTTTTATACAGTACAGTGCATTATGATTCTTCAGAGAGAATAAGTGGTGTGCAGAATTTCCTGAACTTATTTCACCAATAGAACCTTTATTTTCATGGAGCACGTAATTCTTTCAAAGAGCACGTCATATCACTGATGCTCCATTAAATATATTTGGAGCTCTCATCAATCTTCTTATTTTACTTATAATGAAATTGAGACTGAGTAAATGGAAAATTGGAACCATACCCTCAGTTTCTTGACCGTTGTTCCATGTTGCTCCTGATGCCTTAAGATTAATCATAATTTAGTACTTTTTCCTGAATTCAAATAGGAAAATTAAGCACCAGAATTTTTTTATAAGGGAAAAAATAGTTTTCATGTATTGATACTAGGAAAAACTAATATTTCTATGTCATGGGGTTTTTCTTTATATCAGCATGGGATATCTCAGTAGATAATTAGTGACAAGTGAAGACAGGTTAGGTTTCCATCAGTTTGATACAGCTTTTCTTAAATATATTAAAGTCCTCTGACATAAATGAACTAGTTTCTTTCTCATGTTTGAATAATTACTTCAATTACTTGAAAAGTAAGAGTCACTTGGAAAGCAGTGTTAAGTTTGATTGTGCCTAATATATTTCTTAGCTATTTCTTTTGCCTTTCTCTTCCTCATTCAGGTTCCTAGTTTTATTTCTTGTAGTATATAAAAGACAGTAGTCATAATGTTGGATATGTTTTATAAGAGAGAGATTATTGAATCTTTTTGCCATAATTGGTCTGTCTGTCTTTTCCTTTCCTTGAGTTGTCAGGTTTCTCTAATGTTAGGGTACATTCAGAGTATGTTTTCTTTTCCTCACGTAAAAATGTTTGTTTGGATCAGTCATTTTGTACAGTGAAAACAATTATTGGAGTAGGAATTTATATTTGTTTTTATATATTTTATCTATTTGATTACTAAATTATTTATAAAATTACTTGAATAATGAAAATAGATTTTTTTTCTGATTATAAAGGTAATGAATACTCCTACAGCAACTTTAAGTAATACATGAAGAATTTATGTAAGAAAGTTAAGTCACTTAATATTCTATCTGGAGGTAAATACTTTAACATTGTAATATTGAACTTTCATCTCTATAAGTATACATACACATTTATAAATACAAGGTCATACTTTGTTGGCTTGTAATTTTCCCTTTTACTCAAGAAAGTATGTTGTGTAGTACTTTCCTTCTTATCAATATAGAGAATGTAAGTCACTTCTTAATGACTACAAAGACATTTTATGGATATACCAAAATTGAACTAATGCTCATTAATAGACATTTTAAATGGATTCAAAGTTTTCTGAATTATGAGGAGTTCCCTCTTGAATATTTTGTAGATTTGGCTTTATGCTTTTGTGGTTATTTTTGTAGTGTAATTCCTAAAGAAGAACTTTCTGAATCAGAATTTTAGTACTTGTTACCAAATTACTTTCTAAACAATGGTAACGATTTATACTCTCTCTAAAATTATATGAGAGCATACTTGCTGCCACACCTTATTCATACTCACAAAACACACACACACACACACACACACACACACACACACGACACAACTTTTTGGGGGGCAACTTAAGTGTCTGACTTCGGCTCAGGTCATGATCTTGCAGTTCGAGGGTTCGAGCCCTGCATTGGGCTCTGTGCTGACAGCTGAAAGCCTTGAGCCTGCTTCAGATTCTGTGTCTCCCTCTCTTTATGCCCCTCCTTGATTCAGAATCTAGAGTCTGCATTCCTCATTATACAGATTAGGAAACTTAGACACAGATTTGTAAATTAATTAGTGGCAAATGCTGTGGTTTAACCCTAAACAGCAATTTTACTTATCTCATTTGGAGCATTTGGGTTCTTGCTTCTTTTTGGCTGAAGACTTATTAAGCATTACCAAGTTAATTAATACTTCCATCTATTTGTATTCTTTTTAAAAGTTTTTATTTATTTTGAGAGTGATAGAAACAGCACAAGCCAGAGAGGAGGAGGGGGAGAGGAGTTGAGAGAGAGAGAGAGAGAAAGAGAGAGAGAAAATCCCAGGCAGGCTCTGCACCAATGAGGGGCTTGAACCTACCATTTGTGAAGTCATGATCTGAGCCAAATGAAGAGTTGGACACTTAACCAACTGAGCCACCCAGGTGACCCATATGTACCTTTATATTCTTTTATTTATTTATTTATTGCTATTTTAGAGAGAGCATGAGTGGGAGAGAGAGGCGGTGGGATTGGAGAGAGAAAGAAAAAGGAAGAGAGAAAGAGAGAGAGACAGACAGAGAGAATCTTAAGCAGGCTCCATACTTAGCATGCAGCTTGATATGGGGCTCAATCCCACAACCCTGGGATTATGATTTGAGCCAAAATAAAGAGTTGGACATTGAACCACTGAGCTCCCAGGAACCCCTATTTACCTTTATATTCTTAACGTATATCTGTGTCTAGACTATGAAAAGCACTTGATAAAATGCCTATTGAATTGATTTTTCATTTTTTTTAATTTGAGAGAGAGGTGGGGTAAAAGGGGAAGAGAGGCAGAGGGAGAGAGGTTTTTAGGTAGATTCCGTGCTCAGCATGGAGTCTGATGCTAGGCTTGATTCCAGGACCCTGGGATCATGACCTGGGCCAAAATCAAGAATCGGACTCTGAACCAACCCAGCCATACAGGTGCCCCTGAATTAAATTTACTTCTGCTTTTTTTTTTCCCCCATTTTTATCTTATTTTCTCTCCTCTTGAATATTTTAAATTTGTTTTCTACCACAGTTTCTTTATATTGTGATCATTCCTTTATTTCATAGCTGGTAGGTACTTGTATACTGAAGAAGAACATAGGTGTTCCTCCTGAGTCCAGTGCCCTTCTGGAATTCTATACTGAATAATAAACGCAGGTGAAAACTTAAATAATATTACATCAATTTATAAACATGTAGTTTTTATTTTATTTTATTTTTTTATAATTTTTTTAATGTTTTATTTATTTCTAGGAGAGAGAGAGACAGCGCGAGCAGGGGAGGGTCAGAGAGAGAGGGAGTCACAGACTGAAACAGGCTCCAGGCTCTGAGCTGGCAGTCAGCACAGAGCCCGACGCGGGGCTCGAACCCACGAACCGCGAGATCATGACCTAAGCGAAAGTCGGACGCTTAACCGACTAAGCCACCCAGGCGCCCCTAAACATGTAGTTTTTAGAATTTGAACTATGATGCTGTTTAGTTCAAAGCTCTCATGTAACTGTATAGCATAGAAATGATGAAATGGCAGAAGTAGGTAAAATTGTTAAGATTAATTTGGCAATAATTATATAGCTTTATAGCTGAATGAAATTTCTCAGAAATTGGTTTAGGCAAGCTTCAAGAAGGAAGGCAGTTTATAATTCCTGGAAATATAATGTAACCATTCAGAACTATTTCATGAAGATCATTGCTGCTGGTTCAGGTGCTTTATACAATGATAGTATAAATAAAACCTCGTGAAGTTAATATCAGAAGAATTTTGGTAGTTTGCTTATTCTTAAGTTTTAAGAATAGATGGACCACTATTCCATATTCCAGTGATCATTCACCCATTATTTTTTAACTTCATTACCTAATCACATATGCATACTATTAATTGAATTCTTAGGAATACACAAAATTCTGAAATGCTCACAGCCAATCATGGAAGTTGATTACCTGGGTACAGATTGTCTTAGCCATAGGAAACATGTAGTCATTCTTTGCTTAGTTCTTTTGAATTCACTTTCTGAACTTGATCTTTAATTTTGTTTTGTTTTTATTTTTATTTAAATTTTTTTTTAACATTTACTCATTTTTGAGACAGAGAGAGTAAGTGGGGGAGGAACAGAGAGGGAGACACAGAATCCAAAGCAGTCTCTAGGCTCTGAGCTGTCAGCACAGAGCCCAACGCGGGGCTTGAACTCACGGACTGCGAGGTCATGATCTGAGCCAAAGCCAGATGCTCAACCGACTGAGCCACCCAGGTGCCCCTAATTTTGTTTTAGAAGTGGTTCTGACTTATCAGTGATTTAGAATCTTTGTCACTAAATTCAGAGTTGTAGGTAGTTAGCTGGTGCCTAGACTCTATGAAAGATACTATAAGTCTTGAGAAACAGGGGCATCTGGGTGGGTCATTGAGTAAGTGTCTGACCCTTGATCTTGGCTCAGGTCGTGATCTTACAGTTCGTGAGTTTGAGCTTTTTTCGGTGCAGAGCTTGCTTCAGATTCTTTCCCTCTCTCTGCCCCTCCCCTGCATGCACACATGCACACTCTCTCTCCAAATAAATAAACTTTGAGAAAAAAAAGACTCTTGAGAAACAGACATGAATGACTCAATGCTTGATAGCAAAGATCATATAACATGATGGATGTTATAGAAATATAAGTAATACATTATTTCTATAGACATGTAAACAATAACCATAAATATCCATAAATATGCTATCTCAGGATGACCGAGAAATGATTGGTTGATTTTGACTGGAGTAGATGGATGTATAGACTATGTAGTCCTTGATGATAGTCCTGATGAATCTTGAAATCCTGTTGAAGGTTATAATAGTAGTTTCATAAGTTTGGAAGAGTTTAGGGATGGAGCTGCAGGAAAGCTTGAAACTGATTGTTGCTAACCCACTCTACTAGTGTATGTCTTTTATTATTCTTGCTTCAGTGAAACTGGTCTTCTTGAGGAAGATCACTAACCATTACTCATTGCTAAATTCTTTGTGGGAGTTTTTCAATTCTCATGACTTCTCTGCAGAAATTGACATATTGATATGTCATTACCTCTGTATTTTTGTTTATAAGTGAAAATGGCTTTATTTTCCTGTGTTTAAGAATCTGTTATGTTCTGTGTTTAAAAAAAATTCAGATAATACAGAAATCTCACCATCCAGAGATAATTACTAAATATGTTGGTATAAATTATTCCACATTTTTCTGTCCCAGTAAATATAAATATCCTACTGTGCATTTTATTTTGGGATCCTGTTTTTCACTCAACTGTATGTCATGAATATTCTGTATCATAACATAACAAACGATATCATTTTAATGGCAGCAGAATATTCTGTTTTGTGGATCGACTCTAATTTGTTTAACCAACCTCTTATTTCAGGAAATGGAAGTTTCTAGTTTTTTACTATTATAGAAATTGCTATGAGACATGTATGTGTGTATGTGTGTGTGTGTGTATGACTAATTATTTTAAGAGTAAGTGGAATTATTGGATCAAAGAGTATATACATTAAATTTTATCAATTTTGGTAGATTTTCCTGTAGAGAACTTGCACTAATTTGTTGAAGAGTTCCCTTTTCCTGACACTTTTAATCCTTACTAATCTAATAAGGAAAAAAAACATGTCTTATTTAGATTTTATTTATTAGAGAAAGTATTAGAGGTAAATAATAGGATCCATTTTTTTTTTTTTTTTTGGTATTTATTTTTTCTGGAATTGTCCATATACATATTTGTCTACTTTTGGGTGCATGTCCTTTTTTAAAATTTATTTACAGGAATGAAAATTTTACCACATATGTTGAAAATATATTTTCAAAAATTTGTTTACTTTTTAACCTTGTGTGAATAACTTTGTATACATTTAACTTTATACATTTTCCGTGTGAAAAAAATTTATTTTGTAAGTGCTACATCTCTTTCTTTTCCTGTATGGTTTATAGCTTTGGTATTGGAATACAGATTAACCTGCTAGAACAAAGAAACCAAAGCTGCAGTGGCTTAAATGAGATAAAACTTACTCTTTCATGCAATAGTACAATAGAGTATGGTCCAGGAATGGCTTTGACATTGCTACTATGTGAATTCCATCTGTAAATCCAAGGTGGTGGTATTAGTTGTCGCTTTCCTCAGCATCAGGAAGGGAGAAGTGGAAGGTTGACCTATTTAAAGAATATAACTGGGAAGTTGCACAGATGGCTTTGTTCATATGTGCTTGTTGATAACTTTGTCACAACACTTCAAGAGAACATTGGGGAATGAAAATACCAGCTGAAGGTGAGGCACCCAGCTGATATCTGGGTTTTTGTGTGGTTCTATTCTCCAGCTAAAAATAAGAGAATGGACTTTGAGGGGATAATGAGTAGTGTCTGACACAGAGGCCACCTCTAGAAACGGGTCATTCTCTATGCTAAGGTGATAAAAATATTGCTGCTGATATTTTATAATGTCTTTTTTAGTCTGATTTAGAAATCTAGAATTGCGAGTTATAGATGATTTAATTTTTTCTCCAATTTTTAGCCAATTATCCCAATACTATTTATTGAACACGTATTCTTTTATTCACTAATTTGAAATACTACTATAAAAATATATAGTAAGGGCATGGCACTGGGGTGGTTCAGTTTTTTGAGTGACTGACAGAGAGGGAGAAAAAAAGAGAGAATCCCAAGCAGGCTCTGCACTGTCAGTGCAGAGCCCAGTATGGGGCTTAAACCCACCAACCTTTAGATTATGACCTGAGCCTAAACCAAGAGTTGGGTGCTTAACCAACTGAGTCACCCGGGTGCCGTAAGTTTTGATATTTTTTAGGACAGGTCTCTCATCTTTGCTCACCTACTTCAGAATTCTTCTATTAGTTGCTTTTTTCAGGTATATTTTGACCATTTTTGTCAAGTGACAGAAAATAATCCTGTGTGTTTTGACTGGAGTTGAACTAAATTCACAAATTTTGATTTATTCTATTTTTATTTCATTTTATAACTTTATACAGAGAAATTTTATTGGGAGAAGAAAGCAGTCATTCATTCTTTTTTCCTGGTATATGACTTCTTCATTAATCTTTTACCTACTATGTTTATTTCATACCTTTTAATGACAAAAATTTTGCCTGGCTTTTTCTTCTAGATGAGTCATCTTTATATAAAGGCAGTTTTATAAGGACTTACTATTTGCCTAACAATATACAGGTAGATTCTTCTTGACTTCCTTCTCTGTTTATTGGTATATTGTTTTGTATCCTGAAGGCTTTGATACTATAGGTCAATTTACTTTGATACTATAGGTCAGTCATTTAGTTCATCATTCAAAAGCCGGAGAGGTTTGGGAGGGAACTACTCTTTGTTTTTGTTGATTGGTATTTTGTTTTCTTTGTGACTATTGCATTCATATGTAGACTTGTACCATGTTAAAACTGCCTGCCTAGACCCCAATTCTGTTTTTACTGCCACTTTATTTTTTTAAAAATTTTATTGTTTTAATTTTTAAAAAGTTTACTTTTGCATATATGTTGTTTTTATTTTAAGAAAGCTTTGTTGTTTTATAAAAAATATGTTTATTTACTTATTTTGAGAGAGAGAGAAAGCATGAGTCGGGAAGCAGAAAGGAGAGATATGGGGAGAGAGAGAATCCTAAGCAGGTTCCACACTGTCAATGCAGAGCCTGATGCGGGACTTGAACTCATAAACTGTAAAATCATGACCTGAGCCAAAGTCAGATGCTTAACCAGCTGAGCCATGCAGGCGCCTTTTTATTTTTTTTAATTCTCAAGTTAGTTAACATACAATTTAGTCTTGGTGTCAGAAGTGAGCCCAGTGATTCATCACTTAGATATACACCCAGTGCTCATCCCAAAAAGTGCCCTCCTTATGCCCATCCTTATGCTGCTCTTTCTCTGACTGACTTATTTCACTGAGTATAATAGCCTTCAGTTCCATCCATGTTGTTGCAACTGGCAAGATTTCACTCTTCTTCATTGCTGAGTAGTATTCCATTGTGTGTGCATGTGTGTACCACATCTTCTCAATTGATTCATCAGTTGATGGACATTTGGGCTTTTTCCATAATTTAGATGTTGTTTATAGTACTGCTATAATCACTGGGGTGCATGTGCCCCTTGGAATCAGCATTTTTGTTAGGATGAATTCCTAGTAGTACAATTGCTGGGTCATAGGGTAGCTCTATTTTTAATTTTTTGAGGCACCTCCATACTATTTTCCAGGGTGCCTGCACCAGTTTGCTTTCCCACCAACAGTGCAGTAGCATTTCCTTTTCTCTGCATCCTCATCAACATCTGTTGATCCATAAGTTGTTAGTTTTAGCTATTCTGAGCAGTGTGAGGTGGTATCTTATTGTGATTTTGATTTGTATTTCCCTGATGATGAGTGATGTTGAACATTTTTTCAGGTATCTGCCATCTGGATATCTATTTTGGAAAAGTGTCTATTCATGTCTTCTGCCCATTTTTTTTCTGGATTATTTATTTTTTGGGTGCTGAGTTTGGTAAGCTCTTTATAGATTTTGGATACTAACTCTATCTGGTATGTCATTTGTAAATATCTTCTCCCATTCCATTGGTTGCCTTTTAGTTTTTTTGATTGTTTCCTTTCCTGTGCAGAAGCTTCTTATCTTGATGGGGTCTCAATAGTTCATTTTTGCTTTTATTTCCCTTGCCTCTGAAGACATGTCAAGTAAGAAGTTGCTGTGACCAAGGTCAAATAGGTTGTTGCCTATTTTCTCCTATAGGATTTTGATGGCTTCCTGTTTCACATTTAAGTCTTTCATCTGTTTTTGAATTTGCTTTAAAAGAAATAAGAAAGTGGTCCAGTTTTATTCTTCTGCATGTTACTGTTCAGTTCTCCCAGAACCATTTGCTAAAGAGACTGTCTTTTTTCCATAGGATACTCTTTCTTGTTTTGTCAGAGATTGGTTAGTCATGTATTTGTGGGTCCATTTCTGGGTTCTCTATTCTGGTCCATTGGTCTAAGTGTCTGTTTTTGTGCCAATACCAGACTGTCTTGATGATTACACCTTTTAATACTGGTTAAATTCTGGGTTTGTGATGCATCCAGCTTTGGTTTTCTTTTTCAACATTATTTTGGCCATTGAGGGTCTTTTGTAGTTCCAAAGAAATTTTAGGGTTGTTTGTTCTAGCTCTATAAAGAATGCTGGTGTTATTTTTTGATAGTGATTACAGTGAATATCTAGATTGCTTTGGGTAGTAGTGACATTTTAACAATATTTTTTCTTCTAATCCATGAGCATGGAATGTTTTTCCATTTCTTTGTGTCATCTTTAATTTTTTTCGTAAACTTTCTATAGTTTTCAGCCTATGTATTTTTCTGTCTTAAAAATTTTTTTAATATGTATTTATTTTTTAGAGAGAAAGACAGAACATGAGCAGGGGAGGGGCAGAGAGAGAGAGGGAGATGCAGAATCTGAAGCAAGCTTCAGGCTCTGAACTATCAGCACAGGATTCAATCCCATGAACCATGAGATCAGGACCTGAGCCGAAATCAAGAGTCGACACTTAATTGACTGAGCCACTCAGTTTTCCCTAAAAATTTTATTTTTAAGTGATCTCTGTTCCCAACATGAGACTCGAACTTAACAACCCTAAGATCAAGACTTATATGTGCCATAGACTGAGCTAGCCAGGAGCCACTTTACTCCAACTTTAGAGTGCCTGCATGGTGAAAGATAGTTTTGAACAGTTTCCCCATTGCGTAAGAATATTTTATCTAATAAGGCTGTTTGTGTATCCATATATCCTCCCAACTCCTTACACCCCCCTCCCCCCCCACACCAATTGCAGCCTCCATTCCTATTATTCTATAGCTGTGAAAAAGCCCTATGAAGATTGGTGTTAATCTTAACTTAATAATGTTTCTCCTTGTATACTGCCAGTTTGAGATAGTCTCCTTCCAACCACATACCAAAATCAGAGCAAGCCTAATCACTCTTTGGAATCTGTGTCAGAGGTGAATGGTGAGGAGTGGCTATATTCATTCTCTTCCAGGTGTGCTTCTGCAACAATACTTTTGACCACCAGCAAGGGTAAGAATATCCCTGTGTAGTGAACCAGTCTTTTCCATGGCTGTCTTTAATCTTTAGTCCTTGTTCCTAACATATTTGATCCTTTATTTTATTGGTTCTGGATTATAGCTACAATGATTCAGACTGAAAAACTTCTCAGTGAAGAGCTTATCTTGAAAGAATCAGAACTGACATGTATTAAAATATTATATACTATTTGCTCTCCTGTTGTTTCTTTTATACCTGTCTCAAACAAATTCTTTCATATTTTTAAGTTTTTTATCTTTTAAAATTTTTATTCCAATATAATTAACATATAGTGTTATATTGGTTTTAGATATAAAGTATAGTGATTCAGCAATTGCATACATTACCCAGTGCTCATCACAACAAATGCACTCCTTAATCCTCATCACCTATTTTACCCACTCTCCCTACCTACCTCCCCTCTGGTAACCATCAGTTCAAAAAGCTTTTAAAATCATTGTCTGATTCAGCGTTTTTAGTGTAGTAGAAATTTTAGAAATAGAACATATTTGCTCATTGTAGAGTGGACAAAATGAAATGCCAAGGTGTCTGTGGTTCTGTGAGGTGTCTAGCAGATATTATAGAGATAATCTTGATGGTTTAGATCAAGTCACGCAGTGCTGCTTTTGGTTCTGCATAACCACCTTTTGTCTTTCTTTCTTTCTTTCTTTCTTTCTTTCTTTCTTTCTTTCTTTCTTCCTTTCTTCCTTTCTTTCCTTTCTTTCCTTTCTTTCCTTTCTTTCCTTTCTTTCCTTTCTTTCCTTTCTTTCCTTTCTTTTCTTTCTTTTCTTTCTTGTCAAGTTGGTTTCCATATAATACCCAGTGCTCATCCCCACAAGTGCCCTCCTTCATGCCCATCTCCCCCCTCCCCCCAACCACCTTTCGTATTTCTTTTCACTTGCTCCTGTGACATGACCAAGAGAAGTTCTTCCCATTGTTTAGGTTAGGGACATGTTAGTGTTGAGGTCCCCTGTAGTCTGCTACTTTGCTGCCTATGTAATTTTGGTAAATCGATTAATCTATCTATAAACTTCAGTTTCCTTTTCTATGATGATACCTTCTTTATGACTTATAGTTATTTCATATCACATGTATACATCTTATAGAATAAGATACATTAATTTGCTAATACATTAAGAAGTAATATTAAAATATATATATATATATAAATTATCTTTATAAATTGTAAAATTTCATAAAGATAGACAAGATTTGAGCTAGGATACTCTAAAGCAATCACAAGAGATAGTGTTGGATTTCCGTCAGAATATTCTTTCCTACCTGCCTCTTTTCTGTAATAAGCAAAAGGCATCAAGCCCTTCCATAAATATAAAGTTAATTTACTTTCTTGTAATATATATCAAATTGTTAATAGAGTTATTAATGGTTATAATCATTGATGGTAAATAATGTGAAAAAGCGACACTGTTTTAGCAGTCTATATATGATATCACACAAGTACATTAATGTTATAGAAGTGAGTTTTTGTCTGAAGGTATAACGTCTAATATACTAAATCTCAGATTTTTTAGAGACTTCATATGGAAATGGGTGGAAAAAAAGGATTCCAATTTGTATGTTCATAATTGGTTACCCATATACAATGTTTTCTTCTTATTGGTGTAAAGTGAGACTAATATTATAATAATAAATAAAAACTGACAATTGAAAGGAAAAGATTAAAAAATAATGGAAGATAGAAAGGAAAATTAAAACAATGAAGTAGGGGTACCTGGGTGGCATAGTCGGTTGAACATCCAACTCTTGATTTCAGCTCTAGTCATGATCTTACGGTCATAAGATTGAGCCCCGAGTCTGGCTCCTTGCTGGGTGCGCAGCCTGCTTAGGATTCTCTCTCTCTCTCTCTCTCTCTCTCCCTCTCCCTCTCTCTCTCCCTTGCTTATGTGTGCACATGAGCTTACACAGTCTCTCTCTCTCTCTCTCTCTCTCTCTCAAAACAAAACAAAACAACAAAACAAAACAAAGCAGCAGCAAGGAAGTAAATTAGAAGTGAGATAAAATTTTAGTTCTCAACATTCTTAAACTATTTTGATATTTTGTCTTGTGTCGGGATAAAAACCAGCAAAAGAAAACTGATTTGTTTAACAAATTGCTGTACTTTAAAAAGAATTTATCCTGGGGTACCTGGCTGGCTCAGCCAGTAGAGCATATGATTCTTGATCTTGGTGTTGTAAGTTCAAAATCCACGTTGAGTGTAGAGTTACTTAAAAATAAAATCTTAAGAAACAAGCAAACAAAAAACTCATCCTGCTCTTAATGTTCCAATCTTATCAAAATGCATATGAAATGTAAAAAACCCAAGGCATCTGGGTGGCTCAGTTGGTTAGGCTTCTAACTCCAGATCAGGTCACGGTTCTCCCAGTTCATGAGTTCAAGCCCTATTTGGGCTCTCTGCTGTTAGCACAGAGCCTGCTTCAGATCCTCTGCCCCTTCTCTCTCTGGCTTTTCCCCCTCTCAAAAATAAAAAAATAAGCAAAAAAATATATAATAAACTCAAAATAATTGATAATTTACCTTTTAAGTTGGCCTACGTTATATTAATATATAGAATTTTTAAAATTGTGATTGCTCCTTTGTTGTGATATTATTCCTTAGTAGAATCAGCCACATGGTCTCTAAATATAAGAAATCTAAACTAGATAATTATTATCATCATATATATAAAAAAGTAATTTGCCTTCTTTTCCTACTACTGTCCTGAAATAGTTCCTTTGTGCATCATGAGTTATATTCTCCTTCTTAAATCCAGTAACCTTGCCTTAGTCCTCATCATCTCATTACCTATATAGTATTAGCACTGAATCTTGGCCTTTTGAATCATAATTAGTCCACGAAGTGTGAAATTCCCATATATAAACATTTTTATTGCATTTTAAAGATTTGTCTCTTGGTCTTCTATCTTCAAGAAAATTTTAGATCCAGATGATTGGCTTACTGCCTGATATATTAGGGAAGTAGTATTAAGAGTAGAGCTCCTGAGGATAGTAAAGTCTCTAAGTAATTTCCAGAATCTTAAGCTGAATGAGCCAGTCGGTCTAACCCACAAGAGTTGTGTTGACTGTACTATCTGTTGCAGAGCTTTTGAAACTGTGTCTGTGCTAGGGGCTAGATTCATTTCATTCATTTAACAAATAATTATTTATTGAACATCTATTAGGCATTGGGAAAACATGATGCATAAAACATTTCCTGCTCTCAAAAGGTAGGCATGGTTACTCAAAATACTCATTAAACAATCAGGTGAAAACTGTAAAGTTTAGACTCCAAAAATCAGAGAGATGAGGTACAGATTCTAGTTGTTGTTTAAGTGTAAGGCTATTACAAAAAGTGGAATTTTGTTTTTTAATAACTTCTAATGATTTTCAATAAAGCCCAAAGTTATACAGTAATTTCAAAGTTTAGAGTTTAGAGGACCTAAGCAGGTTTTCAAAGATCGTCTTTAAACTGTGTCAGTTAATAAAATCAAAGCATTTTCTAAATATATATAAATATATATATATATTTAGAAACATACATATATTTAGAAATATATATATAAATTCCTCTGCATTTTGATTACTATGTCTTTGACAAGAGGTATGTCTTCTAGAATAGAGGTAACTGTAAAAGTTGCTAATAGAAACAAAATATTCTTTTGTATAAATTTATATTACAGTTTCAGATATTTTTTTTAAGATTTTATTTTTTAAGTCTCTACCCAATGTGGGGCTCAAACACACAACCCTGTGATTAAGAGTCATGTGTTTTATTGACTGAGCCAGCCAGCCCACCCCAGAGATTTGTTTTTGGTTATTTTATAACTGTCTAACGCTTTATTTTGTAAGGCAGAGAAATTCAAGTAGAATGTTTCATAAATAGACATTATTAAATGTATTAAGGGAGCATCTGTCTAAAATGGCACTGTTTCTAATTTTTCTATAAATTACTTCCATGTGATCAAATTACTGTATTTTTACTGGGAATCATATCACTCATTTCTAATAAATTGAATGTAGTACATTTTCCACAATCAAGATTCCATATTTTTTCACTTTTTCAAGCCTCCAACCTCTCCATGGTCCCTTGAAATGTTTTTTAAAACTTAAAAAAATTTTAAAACATTGCAAACATACAGACTATAAAATAATACAGTGTACTGTATCTATCACCTTACTTTAATAAATGTTAACCTTTTGCCATATATATTTCAACTTACCATAAATAAAAGCAGATACACTTGAAACCTCACATATAACTACCGAGTCCTATTCTTTCTCTTCCTTTTCTCCATAGAAGAGAGATTTGTATTAATCACATATTTGTACCATATATTTATATGATATGCAGTATTATTTGACATGTTTTAAAACCTTATATAGCATTATACTGGATGTATCATTTTCCAACCTGTTTTTATCACTCATCTTTGTTTTTCAGGTTTATCCATGTTTATTCATGTACTGGAAGTCATTCATCTTCACTGCTGAACAGTATTTCACTGTATGAATATAATACAGTTAATTTATCTGTTCTCCCAATGGTAGATATATAGGGTGTTTATAATTTTTCATTATAAGTGTTAAAAGGATATTCTTCAACCTGTCTTCTTATGCATAGCTGTGGGAGTTATGAAGGGTATATATCTAGAATTGTATTTGTATCTTGAAATGATTATCTAATGATAAATTGCTCTCTAATGGTTGTACATTAACATTCCACAGTCCTCTGGTCTGTGTTGTCATTGGGGACAGCTCTGACCTCATGACTGCCAGTGGACCACACCCACCTGTCTTTCAGGGTGTCCCTTTCACTGCCCTCAAGGGATCTCTGAGGCCCTGATGTGTGTATATTTGGAGAATGGGTTCTGGGAGCCACCGCCCCTGCCATATGTCCTTGACCTTTCTGGATAGCATCATCATGCAGGGGACAGATGCTATGACAAAATGCATGCAAGTTTCCATAAATTTTGATCCTTAATGAATTTGATATTATTAGACTTAAAATTGTTACCAATCTGACTGGCTATTAAATGATTCCTAATTGTTATTTTTATTTCTTCCATTGCCTGGTTGAATATTTTTTATATGTTTACAAGTCATTTAAGTTTCCTCTTCTGTCATTTGACTGTTCTTATTCTTGGTCCATTTTTCAAACTTAGGTTGTCTGTTATTCTACAGTCATACAAATTAGAGATATCTTCTAGCAGTGTCTTGCTTTGATTAAAAGGTCATTGTATAGAAATTTAAAAGTTCTTAGTTTTTTCTTTATGATTAGTTTTTTAATTTAAAACTCTTTTCCTTGTGTTCTCTGAATAAAAACTGCTTAATCATAATATACTAATAGTATTTTCATATTTTGCTGGATTTGACTTACTAGTGTATTTAGGATTTTGCAACTGAAATTGGTTTGGTTTTACTTTCAAAATTAGCTATCTTCATAAAGCAAGTCTTTTCCTCTTTATATTTTCTCTTTTCCATTATAAATCAGTAAATACTAATCTAAAAGAAGACAGGTAAAGAGTGAAAAAGAAAAAAGTAGGACTGATGGAAAACAACTAACATGATTGTAGATTTAAATCCAGCCATATCAATAATTGTATTTAATATAAATGATATAAATGCTTCAATTAAGAGAGATTGTGGGGCACCTGGGTGGCTTAGTCGGTTAAGCGTCCGACTTTCGCTTAGGTCATGATCTTGTGCTTGGTTCGTGGGTTCGAGCCCCGCGTTGGGCTCTGTGCTGACTACCAGCTCAGAGCCTGGATCCTGTTTCAGAGTCTGTGACTCCCTTTCTCTCTGCCCCTCCCCTGCTCACGTGCTCATGTGCTCTCTCTCTCTCTCTCTCTCTTTCTCTCTCTCTCTCTCCCTCCCTCCCTCCTAGAAATAAATAAAGCATTAAAAAACAAAAAAGAGAGATTGGTAGATTGGATAAAAATATAAGAACCAACTATATGCTATTGAAGAAAAACTCATTTTAAATATAAAGACATAGGTAGATTAAAAGTGAAAGGGTAAATGATCAAAAGAAAGCTGGATTGATTATATTAATTTCAGACTGAGCAGACTGAGTAGATATCAAAGCAAGATATATTATTAAGGACCACAGAAATTAATAATAAAGGATTGCTTTCATCAAGAGTTATCAAAACATAAAAAAATCCTAAAATCATAGGCACCTAAAAAGTAACAAAATAAAATGAACAACTTTATGTGAAATTTGAAATCTTATATAAAATTTTCTAGAAAAACATAAAGTATCAAAATTGCTTCAGGATTTTTAAAAAATCTAAGTAAATGAGTAATCAGGAAATAAAAAGTATCAACAATTAAAATTACCCTCCCCTAAAATATGAAAAAATAAACTAATCTTTAAAGAATGATTGTATTTTATATACAGCATCTCTGTTTCAAAGCTATTATTAATTCATTGTGTTTTGCTTCCTCTTGTCGCTGAGGAATAGTCTGTCAGTATTCCTTATAAAGTAATATGTCTTTTTCTCTTGACATCTTATGTGATTTCCTGTTTATCCTACATAATGTCCTGCAGTTTCATCTTGATGTTGTCCCTAGATGTGGATATATTTTTGTTTCTCCTTCTTGGGCCACAAGATATACTTTGAATGTGAGAAACAAACTCCTTCCTCAATTGTAACAGATACTCAGTTGTTAACTCTTCAAATGTTGCCTCTCTGTAATTCCCTCCATTTTTTAGGACCTACCTATTAGTTATACATTGGAGCTTCTCAGTATTGCCTACAGGTCTCTTAACTATTTGTTTACTTATTTATATATTTTTTTATTTGAGAGAGAGACTTATGAGCTGGGGAGGGGTAGAGGGAGGGAGGGAGAGAGAGAGAGAGACAGAGAGAGAGAGGAGAGAGAGAAAGAGAGAGAGAGAGAGAGAGAGCGAGAATCCCAAGCAGGCTCCATGCTCAGTGTGGAGCCCAATATGGGGCTTGATCTCATGACCCTGGGATCACGACCTGAGCTAAAATCAAGAGTTGAAGACTCAACCGACTGAGCCCCCAGGTGCACCTTAACTGTTTTTTTTTTTAATTATGTTTGTTGATACATAATCCGCCTGTAAAATGCACTTTTAAGTAAATAAACAATACAGTTCAGTGGTTTTTAATATATTTACAGAGTTGTGTAACCATCACCACTATATAATTTTATGACATTTTTTCACCTCATTAAGAAATCCCGTGTATAAACTAGAAGTCACTGTCTACTTCCAACTCTCTTGGGCCCTGGAAACCAGTCCCTAGAAACTAGCAGTTTACTGGTTTTCTACTGCCCTGGGCCATTAAACTAGTAATTTACTATTCTGGAAATTTTATATAAAAATGGAAATTTACAGCATGTGGCCTTTGTTATTGACTTCTTTCACATAACAATGTTTTTTAGGTTCATCCATGTTGTAGCGTGTATCTGTATTTCCTTTCATTTTATTACTGAATAATCTTTCATTGGAAGGATATACCACATTTTATCCATTTATCAGTAATGGACATTTGAATAATTGTGAATATTAAATAGTTATGAAAAATGCTGCTATGATCATTCATGTACAGAACCTACACACATGTAGATTTTTATGTGATATATATTTTTAGTACCTTTAGGTATAAACATAGGAAATGAATTACTGGGTGACATGATAACTATTTAACTTATTGAGGAACTGTGACATATTTTTCAAAGTGGCTGTGGCATTATGCAATATTACCAGTAATGTTTAAAGGCTTCAGTTTCTCTGTATCTAAACCAACACTTGTTATTTTGTCTTTTTCATTTTCTCCATTCTATGGGGTGTGAGGTAGTATCTCATTGTAGTTTTGATTTGCATTTCTCTGATGGCTAATGCTGTTGAACATTTTTTTCTGTGTTTATTGTTCATTCTCTATCTTCTTTAGATAAATTTCTATTAAAATTCTTTGTCCATTTAAAAATTGCATTATTTGTTTTTACAAATTGAGTTTTATGAGCTTTTAATATATATTTTATGCAATTTCTTTATTAGACAAATGCTTTGCAAGTATTTTCCTTCATTTCTGTTCTCTTTTCACTTTCTTGACAGTGTCTTTTTGAGGCACAAAAATTTCACATTTGGATAAAGTTCAGTTTTCTATTTTTTCTTTAATTGCTTGTGCTTTTGACTTTGATTGCTTTCACTTTTGACATCATATGTAAAAAATCATTGCCTAATCCAGGGTCGAGAAGATTTACACCTATAATTTCTTCCAAGAGTTTTATAATTTTAGCTCTTTATTTTTGAATTGTTGATCCATTTTGAGTTAATTGTGTGCATGGTATGAGGTGATGGCCCAACTTCACTCTTCTGCATTTGGATATCCAGTTGTCCTAACACTTTTTGTTGAAAAGACACTCTTTCCATAAAATATTGTTTAGGCACTCTTGTCAAATATCCATTAACCACACAAGTAAAGATTTACTTCTTGATTTCCAATTTAATTTCATTGATCAAAATATCTAGTATTGGGGCACCTGGGTGGCTCAGTCGGTTAAGCATCCAATTTTGGCTCAGGTCCTGATCATGGTTCATGGGTTCGAACCCCAACTTTGTGCTCTATGCTGACAGCCCAGAGCCCGGAGCCTGCTTGGGATTCTGTCTATTCTTTCTGTCTCTCTCCCAAAAATAAACGTTAAAAATAATAATAAATAAATATCTATTATTAAGCC
Organism: Proteles cristata cristata; assembly: GCA_017311185.1. NCBI lineage: Eukaryota > Metazoa > Chordata > Mammalia > Carnivora > Hyaenidae > Proteles > Proteles cristata. The sequence goes on from JAESUZ010005050.1 coordinate 55,790, forward strand.
ATTATCACACTGCTTTGGTTGCTGCAGCTTTGTGGTAAGTCTTAAAAAAAAAGAAAAACAAGTGTTAACTTCACAACTGTCTTCCTCTTTTTCAAGATTGTTTTGGCCACTCTGGGTCCCTTATTACCAAATTTTTTGCAACAAGTTCTCCTTTCATCCCTTACCTCTGTGAGGGCTTGCTAAAGATTTTTTATCTGAAATTATTTTCTTGAAGATTACTCAAAATATCCTTTGGCCAAACTCAGTATTCCTCTCTCCTATTCCTCTCTTTTTCCATTTTTCTAGGAAGATCTTTTCCCTCTTCTTTTCCAATTTCCAGTCTTTTTCTAACATTTTTCCCCCCTCACAATATTTCTGACATTTTTTCCCCCTCACAATGTTAAGCTGAAATCAAGAGTCAGATGCTCAACCAACTGAGCCACCCAGGTGTCCCGGTTTACTTCTTTTTAAATTAACTTTTCACTCATTTATTCATTTTCCCAAAATAAATGTGTTGAGTATTTTTCCCCAAAACAACAAATTCATCAATTCTCCAACAGCTGGTGGGTCTCCGGCAGTTTAATTCAATTCTGACACTTTTTAGAGTTAGTGCAAATCCCATGGGTTAAAGGCTCACTCCCACAAGACTGCCCCTTCTTCCAATGCCAACTGCAAATGGGGTCCCCAGGCTACCCATATTTCTTCCTGGCCAACTGTAAATCATGGATTCCCATGACCCCCTCTCTGAGGACTCAATAGAACTCAAGAAAGTATTATACTTACTATCACAGTGTATAGTAAAGGATACAGATGAATAGGCAGACTAAGAAGTATATTATAATTATATTATAGAGTGATGTCCCGAAAGGTCCTGAGCACAGGATCTTCTGTCTCCATGGATTCAGTGTATATGATGCTCTTGGCATATGGATCTGTTCACTAACTTGTAAGCTCCCTAACTCCTATCATTAAGAGTTTTTATGAAGATTACATAGGTATCATTGATTGGCCCATTGTTGACTGAATTCAGTCTCAAGTCTCTCACCTGCCTTCAGATGTGGTGGAGCTGGAAGTTCTAACCCTATAATTGGGTGGTTGGTTTTTCTGGTGACTAGCCCTCATCCTGAATTTACCTACCTACCTTCCCCATGAGTCTACTCACCAGCATACAGAGGTAGTAAATTTAAATTCTAGAACATTTTAGAGCTCTGTATCAGGAACCAGGGATATAGACTAAATATTTTTTATTATACCACAAACATCTGTTACATATTTGATATAACCATTACTTTTATGAAACTTGATGTCTAGTGAAAGGAAACAAATTAATAAAAAGAAGATCCTAACAGTATGAATAAGTTAATTAGATATAGAAATATGCCCAGCATCTGATGTGGTGTTAAGATCACACATTTATCTACACAGTGTAAGGAGTGCTGGAAATTGGCTTTGGGGTTGGTGGGGAGATGGCATAAGTTAGAAGTTGTTTTTCTCTAGAAAAAATGAGAGAAGACAGAGAAAGAGTAAAAAGTGTCTTGGGGCTAAAAATGACAGGAAAATGTCATTTAATGTGAGATTACTTTTTCCGCAGGGTGATATGCTGCAGAGACTTTCAAACTGAGCATTACTCTGCTTTTTTAATTGATTGCCTTCTTCTGTGCAGTGAAATCACATTTAAAACACTAGAATGAGGGGTGTCTGGGTGGCTTATTAGGTTGAGCAACTGACGGTTGATTTCGGCTTATGTCATGATCTCATGATCTGTGGGATTGAGCCCTGTGTCAGGCTCTGCACTGACAGCATGAGGCCTGCTTGGGATTTTCTCCCTTTCTCTCTGCCCCTCTGTCCCTCTCTTTCTCTCTCTCAAAATAAATAAATAAAAACTCAGCTGTCCTTTAAAAATTTTTTTAGAAAGTAAAATACTGGAATGAAATTGTCCATATTCTAAAGTGAAATTGATTTTTAAGTAAGAATATTTTAAGTTTATTTTTCTTGTTTTAATGTTTATTAATTTTTGAAAGAGCGCAAGCTGGGGAGGGACAGAGAGAGAGGAGAACAGAGGATCCAAAGCAGGCTTTGTGCTGATAGCAGTGAGTGTGATGTGGGACTCAAATTCATGAACCGTGAGATCGTGATCTGAGCCAAAGTCAAATGCTTAACTGAGCCACCTACGTCCCCCAGAACATTTTAAGTTTTAACGTTCCAACTAAAGATCAGAATCTTTATTCTCCACATTCTGGCATTGTACATTAGAAGCAATTAAAGCACAGATAAAATACACAACTTAGTTTAGCAAATGTGCTTTGAAACCCTGTTTTATAATGGACCATCTTTTTCAAAGATTTTTTTTTTTAAATAATCTCTACACCCAACGTAGGGCTTGAACTTACAGCCCAGAGATCAAGAGTTGCCTGTTCTACTGACTGAGCCAGCCAGGCACCCCTATCATGGAGTATTTTTGTATCTTATTGAACTGACCTACTTTCTTTGGATTAAGTTAAAATACAAAAAGATTATCTCCCAGATGAATTAATTGCTGAAAATGGTAAAATTTTAATTTACTTACATTTTTGAAATATGATGACAATAAAGCAATTAGTAAGATAAAATAGTTTTTAAATATGGAGTCAAAATATTTTTATCATGAGAAATGTAAGCATCTTTTAAAATATATTTTTGTTTAAAAAATTCTAAATCTACCAACTTTTAAAAAAGCAAACATTTGCATTTTTCATACTATTTCTGCTTAGTATTAAAAAACTGGCTGATCAAGTGGATAATTACAGGACTTCAGCGTTAAACCCGTTTTCATGTAGTGAAATTTCTTTACCTATTTTGTTTAAGTATATGATAAGAAAAAGAAGAGCACAGTGTGCACATTTTGTAGTGTTTTTGAGTTGCTGTAAAAACAATGTTCCATCTTGGATAGCTCACTTAATTTTATTTTAGAAACTGAAGGCAGCTCTTATCTTTGAAATCTTCCAATTTTTATGTTTGTTTAATTCATTAGCAGTTAGAGAATAAGAATCATTTTTTTTTTAATTTAAAGCTTTATGCATTGTTTTGAAGACAAGGCCGGATGACATTAATGCTGTGTATCATTGGTAATATCACACATATAGATTGAAATTATAAGTCAAGACATAATTGGTTATGGAATAGATCACATACCTTAATTGTTACTTGATAAATACTGCCTGGGCATCACTGAGTAGAACAGAGGTCATGCCAAGTAATGTTGAGGGGTGGGCCATGAAAATCCTAATATAAGGAAAAAATAGTAAATGGAGTGATAAAATTCATGTACTATGGGAGTAGTGAATTAAAATTATATCTAATAAAACTTAGATATTCAAGTGATTAAACTTATTAGGAGCTCTCATTATCTTGCCTTCTTCTCCCAGCAAAGTCAGTATTATATTTGTTTCAAATTCTATCCCTTAAGAATCACATTCTTAAGGGGAGCCTGGGTGGCTCAGTCAGTTAAGCGTCCGACTTTCGCTCAGGTCATGATCTCGCGGTTCGTGGGTTCGAGCCCCGCGTCGGGCTCTGTGCTGACTGCCAGTTCAGAGCCTGGAGCCTGTTTCAGTTTGTGACTCCCTCTCTCTCTGACCCTCCCCTGCTCACGCTGTCTCTCTCTCTCTCTCTCTCTCTCTCCTAGAAATAAATAAAACATTAAAAAAAAATCACATTCTTAAGAAACTCAGAAGTGTTCTTTTCACCATCTTTCTTACCATAAGTTTAAGCTTGTGATTGCATTGGGTTAACTAGCTTGAAAGTCAGTATCTTCTATTCCTAGAACTTTAAAGAAAAATATTGCCTATGCAGACCAGAGTAATCCAGACACTGGAATAAAATCCTTGGCCACTGTTGAAAGAGTCAAACTAGCATTGCCTTTAAAGCTCCACATAAGAGCTATTAAATTTTTTAAAAATCTTTTCAGTCTGCATGGAGAACTTAGTGAGCATGCAAATATTATATGCTTTCCTATTTCAAGCTGTAATCTATTTGTTTCTTTTGAAATGCTTCAAGCTGTTTTAATAGCCATCTTTTTTTGTAATTATTTGACAATTGCCAGTTTTTGTTGAAATGTTAAAACAATATGCCTCTTTATGGATACCAACTGTTCATTAACTAGGCAGTACATTTGATAGTGAGGAGGAAGAAAATACACAGGCAGTGCAAGGATTTGTGTTGACATTAATATTATACCATTATACCAGTAGTTCCATATAATATGGAGATGTGTTTTCTACCCCAAAGTAAGTTTTTTTTTTAAATGTTTACATATTTTTGAGAGAGAGAGGGAGGGAACGGGAAGGACAGAGAGAGTGGTGTGTGTGTGTGGGAGACAGAGAGAGAGAGAGAGAGAGAGAGAGAGAGAGAATCCCAAGCAGGCTCTTTGCTGTTAGCACAGATCCAGTGTGGGACTCTAACCCTCAAGCTGTGAGATCATGACCTGAGCTGAAATCAAGAGTCAGACACTTAGCTAGCTGAGCCACACAGACACTCCTGCCCTAAAGTAGTTTTGATCTTCTGTCTTCATTTGCACAAATTATAGTTTATTTTTTCATTCCTAATCTGAGGGCTGGTAATAGATGAAAATCCTTAAAAATTCATTCTGAACAAAACTATACAACAAAACGATAAGTAAGCCAATTAAAGAAGAGGCAAAGAATTTGAACATTGCTCCTAAAAGATATACAAAAGGCAATCAGCACATGACAAAGTACTCAAAATCATTAGCCACCAGGAAGTGCAAATTAAAGCCGCAATGAGATAATACTTCATATCCACTAAGATGACTATAAGAAAAACAATGGAAAATATCAAGTGTAGGTGAAGATGTGAAAAATTCAAAATCTCATATACTGCTTGTGGGAACGTAAAATGCTACAGCTGTTTTGGTAAACAGTGTGGCAGTTAATTAGTTAAATATAGTTACCCTGGGGCTCCTGGGTGGCTTAGTCCGTTAAGCGTCTGACTTTCACTTAGGTCATGATCTCGCGGTTCGTGGGTTCGAGCCCCGCATCAGGCTTGTGCTGACAGCTCAGAGCCTGGAGCCTATTTCGGAGTCTGTGTCTCCCTCTCTCTCTGACCCTCCCCTGCTCACGCTGTCTCTCTCTCCTAGAAATAAATAAGAATATTTAATAAATAAATAAATAAATATAGTTACCCTATCACCCCAAATTTCTGTTCTTAGGTATTTATCTAAGAAAACTGAAACTCACAAAAATTTATACATGAATGTTCATAGTGTTATTCATGAGAGCCTAAGGGTAGAGACAATCTAAATTTCTATTAACCAATGACTGGATAAACAAAATGTACATAAAATTGAATATTATCCATATAAGAGAACAAAGTACCAGTACATGCTATTATATGGATGAGCCTTGAAAACAGTATGCTGAAACAAGCCACACAGAAAAGGTTAGATAGTATATGATTCCATTTATGTGAAAATGTCCAGAATAAGCAAATTCCTAGAGACAGAAAGTCGATTTATGGTTGCCAGGAGCTGGAAAGGAGAGTGGAGAGGAGAATGGGCAATGACTGCTTAATTGGTATGGTGTTTTACCTTGGGATGATGAAAATGTTCTGGAATTTAATAGAAGTTGTACAACATTGTGAGTATATTAAAACCACTGAGTTATACACTTTAAAATGGTGAATTTTATGTTATGTGATAACATAACAATTCATTGTAATTTCTAACATGTTTTGGAGAGTAATACCTGAAGTAGGTAGAGTGCTGCTCTGGATATCCCATATCTTATCCATCAATTAAAGTTGTATGTGACATTCTTGAACCCTGTTTAGCTGCTGAAAAACTCTATGCCGTTGGACAAAAAAGTACTATGCCGTTGGACAATCTCGGAGGAATGTTAAAGAAATCCTGGTTCAAAAATGATTATTTATTGCCGGAATGTTTTTTAAAGAAATGTTTAAGATTTTTTTTTAATTATTTATTTCTGAGAGAGAGAGAGCATGAGCAGTGGAGGGTCAGAGAAAGAGGGAGACAGAATCTGAAGCAGGTTCCAGGCTCTGAGCTAGATGTCAGCACAGAGCCCTATTGCTGGAATATTTTTGACAACTCAATAGAATGACTTTCCTCAGGTCTCAGTAACAAAAAGAGCTCTCTTCAAGAACATGATTTAAATGTACTAGCACTGTGAATAATACAAATCAACAGAAGCTGCATATGACAGTCATTTCTTCTTTGCATTGGCTATCAGGAAACTCAAACCCCTATCTTTGGTCGCTCCCTCCCCCTCCCATAACTAGGGTACAGGGCCTTGTGGCATGCATTTTGGAAAGTAACCTTATTTTTGGCCTAATGTTATTTTTTCACTCTCAATTTCTTTCTTGTTTTTAAATATAATTTATTATCAAATTGTTTTTCATATCTCACTCTAAATTTATTATTCTTGTTTTGTATATTATATACCTAAGTGTATTATATCTTATTTTAGACCAGGACAGAGTATAAAAATACAGAAGGAGTAAAGAATCTTAAAATTGGAAGGAAAAAAGCTTAAAAGCCAAATGTGTTTGAGTAAACCTATCTAAATTTATTTACACAAATATGTACTCTATGGTCTTTATAACTGTCAATTTTATCTGATTCATTTTAAGTTTTTATTTAAATTCCACTTAACATGCAGTATAACATTAGTTTCAGGTGTACAATATAGTGATTCAGTACTTCCATACAATGCCCAGTGCTCATCACAGCAAGTGCACTCCTTAATCCCCATCACCTGTTATAACTATCTAATTCTTAACTCTTTTTAAGGAGGCAAGAGAACATTGCAAAAAGTAATTAATAAGCAGAGAGAGGGGAACTCTGGAAACGATGAAGATTTGTGTCAGTGATTGATGTGTATATTGCTTTCTGTTTTGAGTAGAGTGATGAGTTATAGAAGAGAGGGTGCTGGAAATCCAAAAGTGGAAATGGGTCAATACAGAGAAGGAAAAAAGGAAAGTACAATGGAGATGTTTTTAAAAATTGCTGGCTTTACTCTTTATCTAATGTTGATCCTATTTAAGCCCCACTGTGCATAATCAAATAAAAGCTGTGTATGGTATTATTTTTACTGTGCAGCTGCATGTGTATAGCTTAGAAGGACATTGCTGTCACATCATAAAATATATCAACATTGCTTTGCATAATCTTTTTAACATGACAGCCTCTATTATAAAATAATACTGTTTCTAAGGGATTTTTAATTTAATTATGTATATACTATATTCCCCTATGATTTTCAATATAGTTTTCATATAATCCTTAAATTAATTATATGTTATATATTTATTATCTTTGCATTTCTAGCAGCAAAGGACAGATTCATGCATTTATTAGATGCTTAATAATCATTGATTTTGCTTCTGTAATTTTCCCCATCATTATTCTTTTTTCTCATCTCATCAGCATATATACGTGCTGTACTGTTCCCTCATTTTAATACAAAAGCATTTCAAGATCCCATATGTCTCTTTAGCTGTGGTACTATTTCTGTACAGTCCTTTATAGCAAAACTCCAAAGAGTTGTCCATATATGCCACTTGTATGGCTTTATTGCACTTTCTCTGCTTTCCTTATTTTATTCATGCTTTTGTCTTCATCACTTCACAGACAGTCTTGTCATGAGCACCAATGAATTTACTTCACTAAATCTGATGGTCATTTCTCAGCCTTCAGATTAAGTGTTGTCCAGCACCATTTGTCACAGCTGATCATGCCATCTCTCCTGAAACTTTTCACTTAACGTACTTACCTTTACCAAAACGAAATTCTTGGTTTCTTAATACTATCACTAACAACAACACCAAACCTATTCCTACTCCACTGTCCTCCATCTCAGTGTTTGGTAGCATTATTCACCCAATTGGTCTAACCAAAACCTTGGAGTCATCCTTGACTATGATACTTTTTCTCTTAGTCCATCAGCAAGAAAATATCCAACCACTTCTACCATTGACATGGCTACCATGATCGCCATTTCATTTCCACTTGAATTCTTCAGTTGTTCTCTAAATTGATCTCTATGTTTTGATTAATCTCTTTGTCCCCCATCCCCAAGATTATTCTGTGTAGAGTAATTAAGGCATCTTGTTTGTTTGTTTGTTTGTTTTAATCAGATCACATCACTCCCTTAGTGAAAGCATCCCATATGGCTTTCAGCACACCTGAACTAATATTAAAACTATTACTGTTACTTTTCGGGCTCTCTGTGATCTGTGCCTAACTCTCCTACCACTGACTTATAATCTACTGTGCACTAGCGCTGTGCCTTCTTGTCGTTTTTTAAAAACACCTAGGCCTTTCCATCTTAGGACCCTGGCAACTTGCTACTGTCTTACCTGAAGTGTTCCTTCTTACTTCATTCTGGTCTCTAGGCAGTAATCTTCTCAGAGAGGCCTTCCTTGTCACCACTCCATCTCTTTACCCTTCATTGTAGTACTTGTCACTATAAAACTTGTGTACTTTTTTGTTGTTTTGTAGGCCTTTACTATTTCTGCATAAGTTCTGTGAAGACAGAGACTTTGTATTTTTCACTGCCATATTTCCAGGTCTAGCACAGTGCCTGCCACAGAGAAAACACTTGATAAATAATTAATGAATGAAAAAGTGAATTGCTTGATTTGATTAATGTTTTAATGTGTGTATTAGTGAAGGAAAAATTTTAAGAATTGTTTGTGACTTATATAAGATTTCCACTGGTCAATTTTTTATTATTGTGGCAAAATATATACCGTTCAATGGGTTTAAGTAGGTTTACATTGTTGTGCAATTATCACCATCATCTATCTTCAGAACTTATTTCATCTTCCAAAATTGAAACTGTGTACCCATTAAACAATAACTTCCCATTCTCCCCTCTGGTAGCCCCTGGCAAATCACCATTCTACTTTGTTTTATGAATTTGGCTGTTCAGTGCACTTCTCATATTTTGTCTTGTTGTGACTGGCTTTCTTACTCCTGTTTGAATTACTATAACTAAGTACTATAAACTAAGTGGCTTATCAACAATAGAAATTTATTTTTCACAGTTTTGGAGGTTGGAAGGTCCCAAGATCAAGGTGTGGAGAGCCTCAGTGTGTAGTTAGGGCCTGCTTCCTGGTTCATAGATGGCTGTCTTTTTCTATAATTTCACATGGTGGAAGGAACAAGGAAGTAGTCTGGGGCTCTTTTATTTATTTATTTTTATTTATTTTTTTTCTGGGGTCTCTTTTAGAAGGGCACTAATTCCATTCAGTAGAGTTCTGCATCTGCTGTCATGACCTAATCACCTCCCCCCCTCCACCATCCCCATCTTCAAATGCCATCAAGTTGGGGATTAGATTTCAACATATGGAGGCTCCTGGGTGCCTCAGTCGGTTTAGAGTCCAACTTCGGCTCAAGTCATGATCTCACAGTTAGTGAGTTCAAGCCCCGTGTCTGGCTCTGTGCTGAACACTTGCTCAGAGCCTGGAGCCTGCTTCAGATTCTGTATCTCCTTCTCTCTCTGCCCCTCTCCTGCTTCTGCTCTGCCTCACTCTGTCTCTCAAAAATAAATTTTAAAAAATGTAAAAAAGAAATTTAGTTTTCAACATACAAATTAGGGGGCAGGGGATGGACACACCATTTAGTCTATAGCACTGGCTTATTTCATTTAGCATAGTGTCTTTTAAGATTCATCCAGATTGTTGCTGTTAAATATTTGTAAGTTTTTTCATTAAGTACATGAAGTTAGTTATATCAATGACTGCACCACTCTTTCATCTGTGTATGTCTAAAAATTTTATAAGCATAATTAACTATACTTCACAACCTTGGTATAAAGTAGGTAATTATGGCATGGCAAACTAAAGTTGTGAGATTGCCCAAGGTATATAATGAATATATGCCAAAATTCTGAATTAAGATGAAGGTTGTGTAATTTATTGTTAAAAGCATTAGACCAGATTTCTTGTTAATGATAAAATCATTCAAGGTTTCTAAGAAAAAATAGCAGTAATAATTATTTAAAATTTCTTAACGTTCATGGCCAAGTTCTTTTAACAAGACAGATAAAATATATACTATCTGAAACCCAATTTTTGTTATTAGTGATGGCAAGTTTAGTTCTTGGATCTAACTAATTTTTAAAATTTTTCTTTATTTATTTTGAGAGAGAGAGACAGAGTATGGGGGGAGGGCAGAGAATGAAGGGTGGAGAAAGGATCCCAGGCAGCCTCACACAGTCAGTGCAAAGCCTGGCAGGGGCTCTAAATCACAAACCATGAGACTAGGAGGCTTAACCTCCTAGAGGCTTAACCAACTCAGCCACCTGGGTGTCCCAATCTAATTTTTTTTTTCCACTTGTTAACATTGCTTAACTGCCTCATCAGTCTTCATAGCCATAGTCTGAATTGGATATTTTAAGGATTGGATTAGAATAGTTTCATTTCAGTCTTTTAGCTATGGAACATAAAACTCTTTAAAAAAAACTGTGAACTTACATTTTTGTCTTAATTATTGGCTTGTTCTAGTGAGGTGTTTCTGTTTTGTTTTATTTATTTACTTGTTTTTATTATTTTTATTTTATTATTATTATTTAATGTTTATTTTTGAGAGAGAGAGACAGAATACGAGCTAGGGAGGGGCAGAGAGGGATACACAGAATCCGAAGCAGACTCCAGGCTCTGAGCTGTCAGCACAGAGCCTGACACAGGGCTCAAACTCAGGAAACATGAGATCATGACCTGAGCTGAAGTTTGAAGTTTAACTGACTGAGCCACCCAGGTACCCGTTTTCCGTTTTTTAAAGGCAATCTTGTAAGTGGCAAATTTTCACTTGGCATTTGTTAATAGGACTAAGATGGACTCTGATTTTGATAAAAAGTAAAATTGCCCTGTAATTATATTCAGATAATGTGTTTTAACTTAGTTAATTAATAGTGATTCCTAAAGGCTTTACCTCTTTGTGTTGCTACAATTTGAGTTGAATTTCCTAAAGAACTTAGAGATATAAAAGTACAGCCAAAACAGCATATAATTTTTTCTCAAATGAAGCTCGTCGTTATGTTACTTCCCCCAAGTGATTAGTTCATTTTTGGATATTGTGTATATATTAACCTCAAGAATGTTTCAATACCAGTTAGCAGTGCTACTTTCTTCCTCTGATGGATGACGTTTATGGCTCTAAAGCAGAAACCTATGAACCAGTGAGTAAAGATTTTGAGAAGTGCTAATTAGAGTTGAAAGAGTGGGGTGGTAAAGTTGGGGAAACCATGCAGCTTATATATACATAGATTTTTTAAAGATTCACCAAGTCTAATAGCTGGTTGTGCTTTGTTCACATGGTTTTTATTATCAGCAGCATTACAAAGTTACCATCTGAGCTCGAATGAAACTTCATGTAATCGGGCTTATGTTGTTTAAAAATTTTGTGAGGTACGCCAGTCAGAGTGGCTAAAATGAGCAAATCAGAGAACGTGAGACGCTGGCGAGGATGTGGAGAAACGGGCACCCTCCTACACTGTTGGTGGGAATGTAAACTGGTACAGCCCCTCTGGAAAACAGTGTGGAGGTTCCTCAGAAATATAACAATAGAACTCCCCTAGGACCCAGCGATAGCACTGCTAGGAATTTACCTAAGGTATATAGAAATGCTGATGCATAGGAGCACATGTACCTCCAGCATTCTCAACAACAGCCAAAACATGGAAAGAGCCTAAGTGTCCATCAATGGACAAATGGATCAAAAAGATGTGGTTCATCTATACAATGGAATACAAATGGCATGAGAAAGATTGAAATCTGGCCTTGTGTAGCAACATGGATGGACCTTGAGGGTGTTATGCTGAGCGAAATAAGTCAGGCAGAGAAGGACAAATATATGTTTGCACGTATAGGAGGATTAGGAGGAACTTAACGGACGACCATGGGGGAGAAGAAGGGGGGAAATGGTGGGGGAAAGGGGGGGAGGCAAACCATGAGAGACTCTTGAATGCTGGCAAAAACTGAGGACTTGGGGCGCCTGGGTGGCTTAGTCGGTTAAGCGTCCGACTTTCGCTTGGGTCATGATCTCGCGGTTCGTGGGTTCAAGCCCCGCGTTGGGCTCTGTGCTGACTGCCAGCTCGGAGCCTGGAGCCTGTTTCAGTCTGTGACTCCCTCTCTCTCTGACCCTCCCCTGTTCACGCTGTCTCTCTCTCCTAGAAATAAATAAAAAACAAAAAACAAAAAACAAAACTGAGGACTGATGGATGTGGGGGGGAGGGGGGATGGGCACGGAGGGGGCCACTTGTGGGGATGAGCACTGGGAAACCAAATTGACAATAAACTATTTGTAAAAAAATAATAATAATTAAAGTTAAAAATGAAGTAAAATTTTGTGAGGTAGCCTTTGGGAATTAGAACTTTTCTAGAGAAATTTCAGTCATACATAACAATAAGGACAAGTAGTTGAAATAAAGTAATTCATTTTTTTTTGCAGTAAGGAAGGTAAAATAACTGATAATTTTAGTAATTTATGGAAATGTAAATTTGTTTTATAAGAAATGTGAAATCATTGACCGTGCAAGAAGTGCTTTTTAAATGACCTTTGTTTTATTTGGTTTTACCGGAAGTAGTAGTACTGACAATGAATTGTTTAATTGAAGGGAATAGTAACTTGGAGAGGGTAACAAAAAGTTAGAATCCTGGTAATTCATTTATTAAAACTTTAAAAGATTATATATGCTTTTTTATTTATGCCTTTGGTTTTGTTGAACACTTAAGGAGGCTGTCTTAAGGGAAATCTCACTTTGTTGTAGGTAGGATATGACAAAGTGAAAGGTTTTAAACTGCAAAACTGTTATTTGCTTATTCCTAGCCTTCTGTTGAGAGGCTATAGATTCATCACTTTCTAACTTTATGAGTTCTTCTGGTATAGATAAGGGGCTTCTGATTTTTTCTAACAGTAGGTATTGAATTAACCAGCAGCAGATAATTGAATTAGAGGTCTACTTAGCCTACAGAAAGCCTGATGAGGTCTTCAAAGCCAAATAGTGCCAGCATATAGAACCTAGGCATTAATCATCTTGCTTATATTGGTCAAAAATTTATAAACAGTTGGGACACTGGGTGGGAACAGTTGGGAACAGTTGGGTGGCTCAGCTGGTTAAGCATCTGACTTTGGATTAGGTCATGATCTCGTGGTTCATGAGTTTGAGCCCTGTGTCAGGCTCTGTGCTGACAGCTCAGAACCTGGAGACTGCTTTGATTTCAGTTGTCAGTTTTAAGGATAGGTTCCATCATTTTTATTAATTTCAGTGTGGTTTTGCATGGATTAATGTGCAGTTTCAAGAATAAGTAGAACTATTGCCTTCATATTCTCTGTGAACAGCAAGGAAAGAAGAACATCATGTATTTTACTGCATACCCTACTTAGACGCCGTTGAAACTGAGGACAGGAGGCATTTGTTGAGTATGATGTACCAAAAATACTGCTTGGAATTGGAATCCATATTTATTCACGCTGCTTGTTTTCCTTTCTTTTTCAACCTTGGATGTCTTCCCCCATGAAATCAGGAAAACAACTCTTAGCCTGGGTACCAGAGTTTGTACAGATCAGGAAATTATTTTTATCATTTGATTTGTATGTAAAGTAAAAAGTTTAGTATCTAAGTTGATCAGTGCCAGTCCAACTTGAGAAGGCTGTTTAACAAAGCTTAAATTAATGTTATATAAGGTCTTCTATTTCTTTTTTTTTTAAGCTTATTTATTTATTTATTTTTTTAATTTTTTTTTTTTTAATTTATTTCTAGGAGAGAGAGAGAGACAGCATGAGCAGGGGAGGGTCAGAGAGAGAGGGAGTCACAGACTGAAACGGGCTCCAGGCTCTGAGCTGGCAGTCAGCACAGAGCCCGACGCGGGGCTCGAACCCACGAACCGCGAGATCATGACCCAAGCGAAAGTCGGACGCTTAACCGACTAAGCCACCCAGGCGCCCCTATTTATTTATTTATTTTGAAAGAGACAGCGTGGGCAGAGAAAAGGGGAGAAAGAGAATTCCAAGTAGGCTCAAAACTGTCAGCACAGAGCCCAATGAGGGGCTTGAACCCATGGACTGTGAGTCCAAAACTGTCAGCACAGAGCTGATGAGGGGCTTGAACCCATGGACTGTGAGATCATGACCTGAGCCAAAACAAAGAGTCAAATGCTTCACTGACTGAGCCACCCTGGTGCCCCTAATGTCTTCTATGTCTTTTTCTTTTTTTAAAAATAGTTTATTGTCAAGTTGGTTTCCATATAACACCCAGTGCTCATCCCAACAAGTGCCCTCCTCTATGCCCATGACCCTCCTTCCCTTCTCTCCTACCCCCATCAGCCCTCAGTTTGTTCTCAGCATTGAAGAGTCTCTCATGGTTTGCCTCTTCCCTCTCCCACACTATTTTTCCCTTCTTCTCCCTCATGGTCCTCTGTTAAGTTCCTCCTAATCCACCTATACGTGCAAACATATGGTATCTGTCCTCTGCCTGACTTATTTCACTCAGCATAAAACCCTTAAGTTCCATCCATGTTACTACAAATGGCCAGATTTCATTCTTTCTCATTGCCATTTGTATTCCATTGTATAAATATACCACATCTTCTTGACCCATTCACCAGTTGATGGTCACTTAGGTTCTTTCCATATTTTGGCTATTGTTGAGAGTGCTGCTATGAACATTGGGGTCCATGTGCCCCTATGCATCAGCACTCCTGTATCCCTTGGGTAAATTCCTAGCAGTGCTACTGCTGGGTCATAGGGGAGTTCTATTGTTAATTTTTTGCGGAACCTCCATACTGTTTTCCAGAGGGGTTACACCGGCTTACGTTCCCACCAACAGGGTAGGAGGGTGCCCATTTCTCCACATTCTCGCCAGGATCTAAAGTCTCCTGATTTGTTCATTTTAGCCACTCTGACCAGTGTGAGGTGGTATCTCAGTGTGGTTTTGATTTCTATTTCCCTGATGATGAGGTACACTGAGCATCATTTCATGTGTCTGTTGGCCATCTGGATGTCCTCTTTGGAGAAGTGTCTGTTATGTTTTCTGCCCATTTCTTCACTGGATTATTTTTCGGGTGTGGAGTTTGATGAGTTCCTTAAAGATTTTGGATACTAGCCCTTTATCTGATACATCATTTGCAACTATCTTTTCCTATTCCGTCAGTCGCCTGTTAGTTTTATTGATTGTTTCCTTTGCCATGCGGAAGCTTTTAATCTTGATGAGGTCTCAGTAGTTCATTTTTGCTCTTGATTCCCTTGCCTTTGGGGATGTGTCAAGTAAGAAATTGCTGCGGTTGACGTCAAGGAGGTTGTTTCCTGCTTTCTCCTCTAGGGTTTTGATGCTTTCCTGTCTCACACACGTTCAGGTCCTTTATCCATTTTAAGTTTATTGTGGTGTATGGTGTGAGAAAATGATCTAGTTTCATTCTTCTACATGTTGTTGTCCAGTTATCCTAGCACCATCTGTTAAAGAGGCTGGCTTTTTTCTATAGGATACTCTTTCCCACTTTGTCAAAGTTTAGTTGGTCATACATTTGTGGGTCAAATTCCGAGTTCTCAATTCTATTCCATTGGTCTATGTATCTGTTTTTGTGCCAATACCATACTGTCTTGATGATGACAGCTTTGTAGTAGAGGCTAAAGTCTGGGATGGTGATACCTCCCGTTGTGGTTTTCTTCTTCAATATTACTTTGGCTATTTGGGGTCTTTTGTGGTTCCATACAAATTTTAGGATAGTTTGTTGTAGTTTTGAAAAGAATGCTGGTGCAATTTTGATTGGGATTGCATTGAATGTGTAGATTGCTTTGGGTAGTAATGTCTTCTACTTCTATACTCACTTTAGACTGAGATAGCAGGCTTTTTTCATATACATTATATTACCTGCTTAGTTGAAACTTTCTTAAAGTTTATTTTTTGAGAGAGTTAGAGAGTTGGGGAAGGGTGAGAGAAAGAGAGAGGATCCCAAGCAGGTTCCACACTGTCAGCTCATACCCCGATGCAGGGCTCAAACTCACGAGCCCTGAGATTGTGACCTGAACCAAAATCAAGAGTTGGTTATACTTAACTAACTGAGCCATTCAGACACCCCTACATGCTTAGTTAAAACTTTTGTCTTGCTATTAAGGTTTGCACATCTTTTTTTCTTAAAACAGTAAGGGGATAAAAGTTGATAGCAAAAGAGGTTTGTAAGGATCAGGGCTATCAAAGCTGTTAATAAAATACATTTCTTTTTTCCCCTATCTCTTGGTGAAGTTTTAGTCATAATTGTACATGCTCTACCCAATTTAACAAAGTAAAGCAAATTGAAACTTTCAAATAGCAGGCAATATAAATGCAATCTGAAAATGTTTAGAACACATTTCTCCAAAACCCAAGACTGTTTCCCCCTTATAAGCCCTATGATACATTAAGGATGATAAAACAAATCTTTTTTTTCCTCCCACCAAACATAAACTTGAAAGTTATTCAAAGCTAAAATAGTTCCCCTCCAAATTTAGAGCAGTTTTTCTGAAATGAACATTAACTACACAGCACAGTTGAGGTTTTGGGTTTTTTTTTTTTTTTCCGTTTCTAAAAAATAGAGAAAATCATTTTCAGATATTTAGAAGAATCATTTACAGTTCAGTCTTGGTATGGTGTTCTAATATGGTAGCCACTATGTGCCAGTGATTATTTAAATCAAAATTAAATATAATTAAAGTTAATTAAAATTTAAAAGTCTGTTGCTTAGTCACAGTAACCATATTACAAGTGCTTAATGGCTGCATTTGGCTGTGAGCTAGGTATTGGACAGCACAGATACTGAACATTTCCATCATTGCAGAAAGTTCCATTGCACAGCACTGGATAAAGTATTCCATTGGTAGTAGTTTTTTTAATTATTTTTATCAGTTTCCTAATATTACAAGTATTTTGTCCTTACCTTCTAAAAAAAGACATTATTATCAAAGCCTGTTTTTTTTTTTTATTTACTCAATAATTTCCCATTAAAATACATGCCAAAAGATGTGTAGCTGTGAATCTTTAGAAAGAGAATGATAGAAGCAGGCTTTCCATGTCTACAGTCTAATACTGCCAACACTCAAATGGCCACAAGAAGCATATGATTTGTGAGATTATTTTTCTTTTCTTCTTTTCCTTCTCTCTCTCTCTCTCTCTCTCTCTCTTATTTTTTTGAGAGAGAGTACATGCATGCACACACAGGGGAGGGGCAGAGGAAGAAGGAAGATGTGGGGCTCAGTCTCACAACCCTGAGATCATGACCTGAGCTGAAATCAAGAGTCAGATGCTGTACCCACTGAGCCATCCAGGTTCCCTATGTGAAATTATTTTTCTTATGTAAATTTTAGAAATAATTTTTTATTGTATAACCACACCTTGAAAAGAGCATAGTACACAGCAAAAACATTAAACCAATTGATAAATAAATGATTAAATATTTAATTTAGCTTCAATGAATTTTAGAGTTAAAAAGCATATATTTCTATGTTCAGATTGAGTGAGTGAGAAAAAGAAGGTATTTTATTCATTCATTCCTTTGTATCTTTTCACTAAGCTGGGTAGGGATTGATATGCTTAGTTTGTGTATGTTGAGACTTCTGTGATGATGTCAGGTGAAGGTTAAGACTTGACTATGTTAAAATCAATTATATAAAGACTGTATTTTGGGGCAGAAGAGGAAAATAAAGATAGGTATATGCTAATTACTGGAAAAATATTTATATAATTGTATATTTTGACTTATCCCACAGTTTACACTGGCAGGTGTTTTCTGAGGGTAAATTTGGTTGTGATTTTCTCTGCATATTTACTGAAATGGTGACTTGTGGAGAAATAGCACATAACCAACATATTAGTTGACTTACGTTTTCATAAAATTTAATATCACTTTTTATATGTATATTTTAAATATATTTGCTGGTTTCAACATGATTTTAAAGAACTACCTTTCCTTGTAAAAGCCACTTAGGGTTTTTATGAGAAGTTTTAACGTTTGTCTGACTTTATCTAGTGTCATTTTAATTTCATGTATTTTTTTTCTTATGTATTTGCAAGTACCAAGTAAGTCATATGTGAAAATTGCTTCCATGCCTTTACTAGTTTTTTGTTTTTTAAAGACACTTTTTTTTAAGTGTTTATTTATTTTTGAGAGAGAGATAGAGTATAAGTCGGGGAGGGGCAGAAAGAGAGGGGAGACACAGAACTCAGAGTAGGCTCTATCTCTGAGCTGTCAGCTCAGAGCCTGACGCAGGGCTGGAATCCACAAATTGTGATATCATGACCTGAGCTGAAGTCAGATGCTCAAGAGACTGAGCCACCCATTTGCTCCTACCAGTTTTTTTTTTATAGATATAGTATTAATTACCATGTTTTTTCCTAAAAATAAAAAATAAAATGGAACATTTATCTTTTATTCAATCACAAATAGTGTGTGAATGTAACTATTAAAAAAAACATAAATCCTTTTTGAATTTCAGAGTTTTATAGAAAGTATAATTTCTTCTTTCGTAAGACTTCTTGTATTAATACATTGTCATCACAAGACTGGTTTGTGTTTGTTTATTTGTTTGTTTGTCTAAAGTGGGACTTGAACTCAGGAACCTGAGGTTAAGAGTCACTTGCTCTACTGACTGAGCCAGCCAGGAGCTCCATAAGATTGCTTTTTATATTGATTTAGGTTGAAAGCATAATGCTAGGAAGTAGCTCCTTGAAGACAGGTCTTTGGATACACAGTGTTTGTTGGCAGAATGGAATGGATGGAAGGTGTGAGATAATAAAAGAAACAAGGAAAACTCAGTTCTGAGTGCTTGGACAGTCATGTATGCTGTCTACCATCTATTTTCCATGAGTGTGTAACCAGAAATATCTCTTTCCCGCTACCATGAAAAAAATTGTTACGAGGATCTGATGATATAATAGTAATGAATATTAGGACACCATAACATTGTGTTGTTTTTTTAACATGAAACATTTAAGAGCTTACCTGAAGCCATGTCTTGTTAACTGAGAAATTTCTGAAAACTTTGATTTTATAGAGATAAGAACTCTAGTTATCTATAGTTTAGGAAATAGTTTCACTTATAACTTCCTTGGGATTTACAGTGTGTGGTTCCTTCCCAGTGATATTTTCAGGCTTTACTAGTTTTGTCACTCTTTACAAGGATGAGCATAAAGCTCTTTCTCCTATTCATTAACAATAAGTTGATCACATGGTAGCCATAAAATGAACTGCTAATCTGATTATAGAGAAAAAGTTATCTATAAACAGTACCAGTCTTTTGTTTGTAGTGTATTGAACACACCATGATTCTCTTCTTAGTAAATATTTGAAAACAAATAAAACTAACTCAAATGTCCTATAGTTTATTTACTAAGATGTTACATTATGTTAACCCTGAGGTGTTGCTGATTATAAACAGAACATAATCTACCATGCTATAATAAAAAATGACCTATAAAAAAAAAGCAAGTGCTTCATGCATTATTTGTGTCATGCCAATTGTGCTTTCCCTGACAACTTTAGATTATTTTAAATATGATTTATGGTATCATGGAAGACAAAAATTCTTAACATTTTCGTTTCTGAAATTACTTACTCAAATATGATTCAGCTGAATGCTATTTCTGTTTTCCTATTGCAGATTTCTCAACAGTGATGTCACAAGATTGACCACATTGATCACAGTAAGACCAAAATGATAATTAAGCTTTTAAGGATGTTTTGTTTTCTCCAGAATGAGACTTGAGTTGGAAAAATATTTATAATTTTAAATTATTTTTTTAAGTTTTTTATAGTTTATTTATTTTTGAGACAGAAAGAGGCCAAGCATGAGTGGGGGAGGGACAGAGAGAGAGGGAGACACAAAATCTGAAACAGGCTCCAGGCTCTCAGCTGTCCTGCACAGAACTTGATGCGGGGCTGGAACCCACAAACTGTGAGATCATGACCTGAGCCGAAGTCAGACGCTCAACTGACTGAGCCACCCAGGCGCCCCTATAATTTTAAATTATTATTCTTTCTTTCAACAGCCAATTGAATGTTTATATTTTCAATGAATCACATCTCATAGTTATTTAAATACTTAAAAAATATTGCTTTAAATGATTTAAAAACATTTAAAAGGAAAATTAGTTTTAATTTACAACTGACATTATGTGCCTAATTATATTAATATATTTCAGTGTGAATCATAATCTGAACATCATCTTTGTAAAGTTTTTTTGTTTTTTGTTTTTTTTTTTTACTAAAAAATGGCAGAACATTTATGGTGACTCCACATCAGGAAAAAATTTACAAAAATAACATTACTTGCGACTGTAATGACAAGACTGTGAAAACAGCTTGAAAGGATTCTTAGGCTTGCTTACATTTTTCATTGATATTTAAATGATTTATGGAGAGTCTTCCAAATATGGAGAGTTGTTGAAAAGAGATAGTTATCATAAGTAACTGATACTTTTCCTCTTTAATTTTAAAGTATAATTTCTACCAGATATGAGGAAATATATTTCTTAATGAAAAATTGTTACCCAAGGCCTTGATCCACATTATTATAAAATTCTAAATAGTAAAATCTGAATTATAGTAATGAGATTTTATAGTATTTTTGAAAAATTCTTTTAAATGGCAGAGAAATAAATTTAGAATAGATCATTTATTCAGTCTGCTTCTTTAATCCTGTTCTAATTGTTCACTAATTATACAAGCAATAATTATCAGAAATGTAAATTCATGTGTAATCTTTGTATTTATGTTTAGCATTTATTTTGAAAACTGGTTTATTTTTGAAGCTTAACATTTTACAGAGGCCAGAGAGAACTTTTATTGTATTTTTAAAGGCTTTATCATCATTACTGAGTATACGGATGTTCAGATGTTTATGGCATATTCATTCATTTTCCTAGGGGATCAAGTTAGCTATCTCTGATTTGTAGTTCTTTCCTTGTTTGTTTTTTCTTAATCAGAACGTTATTATCCTAACTGAATGGTTTACAAAAGGATATTAACATATTTCTGTAGTAACCTTCTGTTTAGATCTATCACTTTACAATCAAGGAGGTTAACATTAGCATCAGATGAAAAACCTTTTTAATTTGAAAATGCTGACTTTCACTGTACATTTTTAAGACAGTATTAGAAGAATATGTAATTGCAGCTGTTTTAAATTCAACAATTTCAGGAAAAGAGGTACTATCCAATATTATCAGATGTTAAATAAGTTAAAGACTAAGAAGTATTCATTTGAGATATTCTTAAGTGACTGATAAGAGAAACCCTTGCTTTGTAATAATATCAGGACTATGAGGCCTTCTCCAGCCCCTTGAGTCAAGAAAAGAGGGTAGATTTCAACACTGATTCCAGGTTTAGGGGACTGTCAGACTGAGTAGTTCAAGTATTGACCCTGAGGTAGAAATAAAAGTGAGGCCAGGGAAGGGCTGATATGTCCAGAGAAAATGGAGAGGTTAAGAGACTAGTCAGAAGTAGATAAGCTGATGAAATCAGATGATAAAGTAATAGCTAAAAGAATAGAATATTGTGGTTAGAGAGATGTATATTATAGATTGTTTCAGAGCTGAAACTGTAATGAGTTTTTATATGTTATGTAATATACATCTTTTATACTTTTTCCCCAGAAATTTTCAGAACGTAGGAGAATTTCTATTTTTCCCATGTTTTGAATCACAGAAATGTCCAAATCTAACTAATCTCCCATCTTCCTGGCCATCATCAACTCCCTTGAAGCCAGTACATCTTCAGTTTAATCATATTAAAGCATTGCCCTCTTTCTTTACTCTGCTTGAAGATGATTAGTGACTTCCCATTTCCTACAAGATCAAATCTAGATATTCTAATTTGGTATTTAAACTCCTTCCTCAACTTGGCTCTAACATATTTCTCAGCCAAATATCCTATTATTTAAGAAGAAGAATCCTACACTCTACCCAATGTGGACTGTATGCTCCACATTGAATATTCATTTTGGCTCCATATTTCCCTTTCCCTAAAATTCTTTTTTTTAAGATTTTATTTTTAAGTAATCTCTATGCCCAGCATGAGGCTTAAACTGACAGCCCCAAGATCAAGAGTTGCATGTTGTACCTACTGAGCCAGCCAGGTGCCCTTCCCTAGAATATTCTTTTTTTCAGGCTTTTAATTTTTTCGGACGATTTCAAACCTCTCTTCTAATCATGTCTGTCCACATGTAATCATGTCTTCGAGGCTTTCCCTAATCATCCTAATTGAAAGTGATTCTCTCCCCTAGTAGTTTGGTAATGCTTAATTTTTATTATTCCTATGTTACTGATGACATATATTCTCTTATATTTTACATATTTCAATACATATATTCCAGCTGTGCTCACTAAATGAGTATTCAGCAAATGTGTGCTGGTAATCAAAAATACCCCAGAAAGAGATAAGTTAATTAATATCTTTAGTTTTCCTATATTAAAATAGAAAAAAGTATATTAGTGCATGAATATCCAAAATTGAGCCCTAGGAAGCAGGGTCGATGGGAGGGGATGTAGATTTTAGAACTAGAGAGAGTTCAAGTACTGATGCAACTGTATACTAGGCATGTGACATTCAGCAAGTCAGCCTCTTTGTGCCTCAGCGTCTTCACCTATAAAATGTGTTAAATTTAAAAGGATTGCTATGCAAGATTTAAATATAGTGTTCATTACATAAAGGGGGCATAAAATCAGCTATAAACATCAGGAATATACCCCCAAACAACTGAATTTATCTTAATCACATATTGTGAGCCCTCTTTTCTTTTTTTTTTTTTTTTAAGTTTATTTATTTTGAGAGAGACCAGAGAGAGTGCAAGCAGGGGAGGGGCAGAGAGAGAGAGAGATAAAGAGAATCCTGAGCAGGCTCTGGGCTGCCAATGCAGAGCCTGACGTGGGGCTTGATCCTATGAAACCATGATATCATGACGTGAGCTGAAAGCAAGAGTCAGATGTTCAACTGACTGAGCCACTCAGGTACCCCAATATTGTGGTTCTTTTTATCTATAAGTTAAAAAAATTTTTAATGTTAATTTACTTTGAGAGAGAGATACAGAGCAAGCAGGGAGGGGCAGAGAGAGGGAGGCAGAGAGTCCCAAGCAGGATGTATACTGTCAGCACAGAGCCTGATGCAGGGCTCAAACTCATGAACTATGAGATCATGACCTGAACTGAAATCAAGAGTCAGAGGTTTAACTTACTGAGCCACCCAGGCAGCCCTTGTCTATAAGTTTTAATAAATGAATTTCTACTTTCTATGTTATATATATATTTATGATAACTGATATATAAATTCCTGGGTGGAGGCTGATTAGATCCTTTGATATGATGTGCTTTTATTTAGGAAAAGAGTCAGACCTCACTAGGATACCAACATCTTAGAAGGCCAGAATAAACTTTAGAATGGTTCAGGTTGTGCTAATTTCCCCTTCGATAGCAGATGAGAAAACCAAGGTCCACAGAGTTTGATAGGAGATAATACACAAAATGGTAAAGAACATGAACTGAGGTCAGAAAAACCTTTGTTTAAGTTTGTGCTTTGATACAGCTGTTGTGATCTTGAGTCAATTACACCCTCTGAGATCCATTTTTTTCCTCTCTAAAGCGGAGATAATATTTATATCTCTAGGACTGTTGTGAATATTAAGTAACATAATGCTTATAAAGCATAGCACAGAGGCTCATACATCTTAAATTCTTCTGACCTCTCATCAGAGTCATCACCTCTAAAGTGACTTTACTAGAGTCACATAGTGTGAGATCTTGGCCTAAACCTGATTTTGCTTTATTCCACTATAATTTTTTAGTATTCTGTTTAGTGATTACCTCTACTTGATTAAAAATATCTATAAATAGCATTTATAGGAAGTCTGATAAAATAGCTCATAGGCCTTTTCTTCATGTATCTTTCCAAATTCTCCATCTTTGAGAATATTCATGCAATTTCACTTACATGCAGTTTTGTTAACATGTATTTTCAGTACTACAGTCGCTCTATTTTATTTAACATTCTACTGCATATTTTAATCTGTTACAAAGCAACTTTTAAAATACTTAAAATGGGGGGCGCCTGGGTGGCTTAGTCGGTTAAGCATCTGACTTTTGCTTAGGTCATAATCTCACCGTTCATGGGTTCGAGCCCCGCGTCGGGCTCTGTGCTGACTGCCAGCTCAGAGCCTGGAGCCTGTTTCAGTCTGTGACTCCCTCTCTCTCTGACCCTCCCCTGCTCATGCTGTCTCTCTCTCTCTGTCTCCTAGAAATAAATCATTTAAAAAAATTAAAATAAAAATAAAAAATAAAATACTTAAAATGGGCTTTTCTGTTTTTTATTAATATTCCTTTATTTCCCCTAGGTAATTTTATTATAAATATTAAATTTTATGGAGACTAATATCTACTAATAGAAATATTTTATTCAAAAATTGAAATTTAGAAGGAATATTTACACAATTTTATAGTGTATACACTGCTAGAAATGTTGGTGGTAATGGTGGCTCAGTCAGTTAAGCATCTGATTTTGGGTCAGGTAATGATCTCACAGTTTGTGGGTTTGAGCCCTGTGTCGGGATCTGTGCTGAGCCTGCTTCAGATTTCTGTGTCTCCCTCTCTCTCTGCTCCTCCCCCATTTATACTCTGTATCTCTCTGTCTCTCTCTCTCTCAACAGTAAACATAAAAAATTTTTTAAAAAAAGAAATGTTGGTGGTAGATAGCAAATTTAAAATGTCAGATATCTATCACAGATAAGATAAAATGAAGTATAACAGTGATTGTTAGTTGTCTCCTAATACTGATTCAACAGTACCTTGGACCTGAGTGTGTAGATATATTCTCTGTGGAGAGAGAGAGTTTGCTACAGTAATTTACAAATGTTAATATAAAACAAATTAACACAAGCATATATATGTTTATCACCTGGGATGCCTATTTTCTAACCAATTACTAACAGTACTTTCACGACTGTGATTGTGTTCAATTATGTCAGTCTAATGAGAAAAGAACAAAAATATATTTGACATGTACAAGTGGTTCATTTGTACCAAGTGAAGGCCAGATGACATCAGAGGGAACTAAATTAAAGCAAAGTAGTTTGAGTAGAAAGAAATGGTGGGAATATTAAATCATTCAAGGAACACTAGATTATAAGATAGGCATGCCAAATTCAAATATAACTAGAAAATAATGGGGAGTAACAGTCAGTACCATATTCCATCATGTTGGGTACAGTGATTTTATTTTAGAAAAAACATCATATGATAACAGTTTGAAATCTGTTTTATAGCTCTTATGTGCATACTTTGTAAGTTTCTTTTGGTACTGTGTTGAATTAGATCTAGTAGCAAGAAGAGTTTATCCTTACTCATAGTTTTACTTTTCTGTGTATTTCGGTAATATAAGATTTAGTTAATTTCAATCTACTCATGTGTTCAGAAGGCATTTTCTTCTCTCTTCGTAATGGTCTATTCATAAGGTAAGTTTCAGAAACATTCTTATAAAGCTCATACCTGTCTTATGAGTTATGTGCTTAGCTATTTCACCTGTTAGATTATGAAGTCCTTACCATCTAGTAAAGGCATAGATTTTTATTCATTCTTGCAGTTCTCTTAGTCTGCTAGGCTTTGCATCCAATAGTGGTACAGCAGAAATTTTTCAGTAAACTTTCCTGTGCTAGTGTGTCTCTTAGTGTGATCATGTCAGATTGAACTAGAATGGATAAATACATAGAAAACATACAGAGAATATGCAGGATGACAATTTGAAAGCCATACAAGTTAGTAAATTCTTTTTAAATTAAATATGCCCTAGGATTTTGATCACTTACCATGTTGCATGAAATACTTTGATTTGATAAAGGATTTTTAGGGTAGTAGGGGGAGAATGAAAGATTACATGGCAGGTTAGAACTGAATGTGGAGACGTAACCAGTATCCTCAGGGAACAAAATGATGCTTCATTGCAAAAATGTAGTTGAGAACATTTGTTTCCCAAGGAAGAGAAGACACAAGAGAATGGAATGGAAAGGGATATGGAAAGAAACTAAAGATGCCATTTTCCACTTTTGGGGTACTTCCTAGAGCCATAGTACCTACGCAGTATTCTCTAGCTTTGATGGAATTAAAACTGGCATACATTTTAAATCCTCTAGAGTCATATAATAAGTATATTTCCTACTTTTCTAATTCTGTTACAGTATATTTTTGCATGATGCTGTCACAACATAGAGTTTAGTTATCTTACTAACTTCTTAAATATCTTCCCATTTTCTACTTATTGAATTACGTATGCCTAAAGTTCAGAGCCATTCAAAGTTAGCCTTGTCCTTTCTATGGAATTTTCCAACACACAGATGGTTTTCTGTTCAGAACATTCTTATAACCAGAATATATAGTGATGATTTTGTCCATGTGTCTTTTTCTGTACATCATTTCCTTTGCTTGAAGTGTTGTTAACTCTCTTTATCCATTGTCAATCCATTCCAAGAGTGGCCTTCTAGTCTTTTATGACAACTCTGACCTTCACTAAGCTCCCTTTCCTCTTAACATTTTATCTTTATTTTCTGCCCACAGACTTCTCTTTTAACATTTAGAACCCCTGTTTCCAGTTTTGTATGTGGCAATGAGACCTTGCTATCCCA
Source organism: Proteles cristata cristata (assembly GCA_017311185.1). Taxonomy (NCBI): domain Eukaryota; kingdom Metazoa; phylum Chordata; class Mammalia; order Carnivora; family Hyaenidae; genus Proteles; species Proteles cristata. Next base: position 82,413 of record JAESUZ010005050.1, read on the forward strand.
TGGGCACTAAATTTAACATGTCTAAACTTGAACACATTATCTTCCAATTTCCCTGAAACATTTTTTTCCTTTTTATATATTCCCTGTATTGGTCAGTGACATGAACATCCACTTAGCCATCCAAGCCAGAAATATTAGTTATCCTTACCCACTTCTTCAAAAATTCTTATCCAGTCTAATATCAAATCCTATTGATTCTCTACAGGCAGTGTGATAATAAGAGCCAATGCTGATGTAGTATTTGCTGTGTGCCAGATACTAATTTAAGAAATTGATGTGGGGGCTCCTGGATGGCTCAGTTGGTTAAGCGTCTTACTTTGGCTCAGGTCATGATCTCACGGTTCGTGGGTTTGAGCCCCATGTCAGGCTCTGTCCTGACAACTAGAATTTGATGTGTAGTAAGTCATTTAGTCTTCCTACCAACTTAATTTATCATTCCTGTTTTATGTAAGAAAGACATGTATTAGCTAACAAAAATGCATACCACCACCATGAAGCTGTCCATCCAATTTAAAACAAAAGAAAAAATATTGAATATGGTCAAGCCTAATTTAAAAGAAATAGTAAGGGTAGAGGGACATGTTAAATGCTATCAGGGAGATAGAAAAGTTCACACTGGAAAACTCTAAAAGACAAAAGACCTGTTTTCTTAAATTAAAAACATTAATGGTTTAGCAATGTGGTGGGAGGAATTACAGATTAACAGAGTTTTTTTTTTTTGTTTTTTTTTTAATGTTTTTTATTTATTTCTAGGAGAGAGAGAGACAGCGTGAGCAGGGGAGGGTCAGAGAGAGAGGGAGTCACAGACCGAAAGAGGCTCCAGGCTCTGAGCTGGCAGTCAGCACAGAGCCCGCCGCGGGGCTCGAACCCACAACCGCAGATCATGACCTAAGCGAAAGTCGGACGCTTAACCGACTAAGCCACCCAGGCGCCCCAGAGATTAACAGAGTTTTGAAAGACATATTGGCCCATTCTAATGTATAGATCATATTTGAGTCCAATTTCAAGCAAATAGTTTAAAAATATTATAACAAATGTGTATACTGATTTAATATTTAATATTAAGAAATTATTTTTTTAATGTTTTATTTATTTCTAAGAGAGAGAGAGAGCGTGAGCAAGGGAGGGTCAGAGAGAGATGGAGTCACAGACTGAAACAGGCTCCAGGCTCTGAGCTGGCAGTCAGCACAGAGCCCAACGCGGGGCTGGAACCCACAAACCGCAAGATCATGACCTAAGTGAAAGTCGGATGCTTAACTGACTAAGCCACCCAGGTGCCCCTAATATTAAGAAATTATTGTTAGATAGTAGTGTTGGGCTGTTTTCTTAAGTACAAAACATATCTGTATAACCATCTTTGTCAGAGACTTGAAAAAAAGTGCTTTAACCAATCACGTATTTTTAGTTGGCCTCTGATTAAGGAAGTGATAAAATATTTAGTTCAACACCATTTATTAGACATAAAATATAATTTTGTGATTTAAAAAAATTGTTTTAGAGAGAGAGAATGCCAGTGGTAGAGAGTGGCAGAGAGAGAGAGAGAAGGGAAATCTTAAGAAGGACCCATGCTCGATGTGGAGCCCGACACAGGGCTCCATCTCATTACTGACAGATCATGATCTGCGCTGAAATCAAGAGTCAGGCACTTAACTGACTTGAGCCACCCAGGTGTGCCAATAATTTTGTCATTTACCTAATGCATGATTCTACAAAAAAAAATTTACTATTGTATCATGCTTTGTCAATATTCAGTATTTGTTTTACAGAAATATGGGTAGTTGAAAGGAATAAAAATGAATATTTCTAGAACATCTATAAAAATGATGATGATGATGATATAGTCAACATCTGAGTGCTTAATTATGTACCAGGCAACCTTTTATTAGTTTATTGTTTTAACTTGTTTCATCCTCCTAACTTTATGAGGGAGGTATTGTCATTATCCTCTTTTAATAGTTGGGAAACTGAGCTATAGAGAGGTTAAACAATTTGCTCAGGGTTACATTGTTATTAGGCAGTGAAGTTCAGAGTTAAAGTCAAGGCAGTTTGACATGGAGCCTGTGTCTTTACTACACTGTTTCTCTTTTTGCCATGGTGCTATTAATATTTATCTCCTTTATTTCATTTATTTGGGAATGTTTTGATTTTTCCTTCATTTCTAAAGTACAGTTTTGCTAGATATAGAATCCTTGCTTGACTTTTTTTCTTTTAAAGCACTTCACATATGTCATCTCCCTGCCTCTGGCTTCTGTACTTTCTGATGACATATTGGCTGTTAATTTTACTGGGGGTTCCTTATAAATGACAACTTGTTTTTGTCTTGCTGCTGTCAAGATTCTATCTTATCTTTGTCTTTCAACAAGTTTATTATGTGTCTTAGTATGATTCTCTTTGTGTTTATCCTATTTGGAGTGCATTGAGCTTGTTAGATGTGTAGATTCATGTTTTCCCCCCATATTTGGGAAGTTTTCAATATTATGTCTTCATGTATTTGTTCTGCCCCTTTTCTCTTCTCCTTTTGAGATATCCGTAATACATCTGTTTCACTTCCCCATACTGTTATCTTTCTGTTCTTCAGACTAGATAATCTAAATTGACCTGTCTTCAAGTCTGTTGGTTCCTTCTTGTGTCTGCTTAGATTTGGTTTGAACCCCTCTAGTGACTTTTTTTTAAATGCTCTCATTATCTTTGAGAGACAGAGAGAAATAGAGCGCAAGCCCAAGTGAGGTAGAGAGAGAGGGACACAGAATCTGAAGCAAGCCCTAGGCTCTGAGCTGTCAGCACAGAGCCTGATGTAGGGCTCGAACTCACAAACCTCAAGATCATGGCCTGTGCTGAAGTTTTCCCCTTTACCTTAAAAGCCAAGAGAAATAAAGTTTGAATTTTCAACAACCCAATATTAATTGAGGCTTACAGAGGTTGAACAATTCACCTAAAATTGTACAGTGATCAAGAGGTAGAACAAGTATCATAATCTAGGATTGTCTTGATCTAATACTTTGACTACTACATTTCTTATAAATATAAATTTAAGAAATATTGAGAAATTTACAAGCTTGAGATTTCTGTGACCTGAAATTGTTCATTATTATTTCAATAGTTGATAAAAAATGCTGACTATGTTTGAGGGATATGATTTTACTTGTTTCTAATGTAGTCATGGCTATATTATTTTTTTAGCTCTGATTGTGACCTATTGCTTCTCAGTAAACAGGTGAACCCATGATCATTGCAACAAACATATATTTGATCTGTTCCTATGATTTCTTCCATTTTCAGCTCCTGTCCACTAAGGAAGCATTAACAAAGTCTAATTGTGTCCCAGACAGTTTCCAGGTATCTTATTTTAGTCTTACTGATATTAAGTAACTGTTCCAAGTTGACATAATTAGTACTTGGTATAACTGGGATTCAAATTCATACTTCTCTAAAGACAGTGATGTTTCTACTATAACATACTACCTGAGAAAATATTCCCTATGAAAGAATCATGAGCCATTCATCCAGTCAGTGAGTATATTATATGCTTCATAGTCATTCATTTATTCATTTATTTAACTTTTATGGGACACTGACTTATATGCTTCCCCCATCTAGCTATTGTAGATACTATGGTCAACAAGACAAATTTCCTTCTGTTTACTTTTTTTAAGTTTAGTTTTCAATAAGAGAGGAGAAGTAGGGGCGCCTGGGTGGCTTAGTCGGTTAAGCGTCCGACTTTCGCTTAGGTCATGATCTCATGGTTCGTGGGTTTGAGCCCCGCGTCGGGCTCTGTGCTGACTGCCAGCTCAGAGCCTGGAGCCTGTTTCAGAGTCTTTGACTCCCTCTCTCTCTGACCCTCCCCTGCTCACGCTGTCTCTCTCTCTATCCTAGAAATAAATAAAACATTAAAAAAAAAATAGCACTTTCAAAAAAAAAAAAGAAAGAGCAGAAGTAAATAAATACATAAAGGATTTTGGGGGTGGCTGGGTGGATCAATGAGTTAAGCATCAGACTTTGGCTTAGGACATGATCTCACGATTTGGGAGTTTGTGCCTCTCATCAGGCTCGACTGTTGTCAGTCCAGAGCCCACTTTGGATCCTCTGTCCCCCAACCCTGCCCCCTCTGTGCCCCTCCCTGACTTGTGCTCACTAGCACACATGCTTTCTATCAAAAATGAATAAACATTAAATAATATTTTTAATAACTGATAAGATCTCCTAAGGAGGGTGAAAGGTAAGGAAAATATGATAGCACATATGGAGGGCAGGGTAGAACTGAGGGCAATATACATATAAAAGTTGGGGAAGGCCTCTGTGAGGAGGCAACACTTGTACTGAGAAATGCATCACCAGAAGGAGCCAGCTATGTAAGGATCTGAGGAAACAGGAATCACACTGATAATGAGACTAGACCTTTGCAAACGATGAAGAAGAGGAAAGCAGATGTCATCAAAACTAGTTAGAACTTCTTTCCAATGTGAAAAGAAGCCACTGGAAGTTTTTTTGGTTGGTGGTAGATTTTATTTTCCTTCATCTCATGTTTAATTTGAAAATGTTCCATATTCAACTTTTCTTCCATTAGAGGCTTTTAAGGAGGAAGCCATGTATAGTACATTGGTGGCATTAAAAGAATACTATAAATTCTTTATGATTTATATGCATTTATATTTTTGGATGTGTTCTGTTTTTTTGTTCTTAAATTATATATCACTGCTACCATAGTTAAGAAGTTTCCATTATCTTGAAAATAATTGTGGATGTGCATTCTTCTTTGACTCAATAAACATTACATTGGGACTTTTGAATTATTTAGTAAATGTATATAGATGGGAAACATACTGATTGTATTCCCTTCTTTAGGAATATAAAATTGCATGAAGAACCAGTCATTATGGATGTGATAGATGCCATGATATAGGTATATGTACTGTGTTTTTTTGAACATGGAAAGGGTAGTGTGATCCCTGGATGTGGGAAAGGCCTCTTCAAAAATTTTCATTCTACAAAGATTTCCCATCTTGCTTTTTGAGGCATAGTAGGGGATAGGTATCACTTTTTGAAAATGGATGCTTATGCTGCAAAAATCTTTAGAAAGAATTTATGATTTCCAGCTATATAGCAAAATAAGTAAGTGGTACCTGACTCAGTATATATGAGAATGTTGAATTTCTTTTCACAGCAGAGCATGAAAAGCATTATGATGCTCGTTGTTACTGCTGCGCTCTTCCTGTTCCATTCTCTCTCACCCTTTATCCTCCAGTTTTGTAAGTGTATATAAGGTGGGAAGAAGATGAAATGTTAAAAATTTTAAAGGAAGGCTTCATATTCATAGCAACCTTTGGGAGGTTTTTTTGTTTTGTTTTGTTTTAAGGGGGGAGGTGTGATTGTAAAAAGGGACCTTACTTTTTTTTTGATCTGGTAATAGCATCTTCTGATGGTCCTCAACTGAGAGCTTAGATCTTTCCTCCACTCAAGATACCAGCTAGATGTATAAGGTTTCTCACCATAATATTAAGCAGGCACTCTGAGAAATAAACAGGCCAAAGCAATATGAGATTAACGCCAGTACACCAGGAATAAGCAACATGTCTATAGTGAAAACTATGCACTTTTTAAGTCTGTTGGTTAAGAATCAGAGGAAGGATTCTTAGAAAATTGAATAGTATGATACTAGGGAGATGCCTAAGAGAAAGTACAAACTTAAAAAATAAATGCAGAGTACCTGCATACTAGGATATGAAGAGAAATGAAACCAGCACAGTGTAATTTAGAATGTTAGTATACTGAGAGAATTGAAGGAATTGAAGGAGGGGGTGTTATTTCCTCCTTAGCAGTTAAGTGCTCAATCAAAACAGACAGTGTGGTGGTGTACAGAGTGAATATAAAAAGAAAAGTAAGAAGAAAAATACAGCAGAATTTCAAGAAAGGGTATTTCAGCCTTTATCTAATAAGAAATGACCTTTAAAGTTAATTGCAATAGTGTAATCCCCCTTGAAACCAGCATCTTCCTGTTAAGGATGATTTTTTTAAAAAGTTTTAGTTATTTCTGAGAGAAAGAGAGAGACAGTGTGAGCAGGGGAAGGTCAGAGAGAGAGGGAGGTACAGAATCTGAAGCAGGCTCCAGGCTCTGAGCTGTCAGCACAGAGCCCGACACGGGGGCTCAAACCCACAAACCATGAGATCGTGACCTGAGCTGAAGTCAGACGCTTAACCGACTGAGCCACTTTGGTGCCCCGAGGATGATTTTTAATATAGAAAAAACTTCATGAGACTGAGAAAAGATGACAGTAGGTAGCTTGAATGTAAATACTTAGTTGGGCTAATTGCTGAAGGCCTACTAATTTGATAGAAAAATGCATTTTAGGAAAACATAAGCAAGGAAATAGAGGGATGAATACCAACAAAATTCTGGGAGCTGGAGAGTGGACAGATGAGTAGTAACTAATTTAGCAGAGCAAGAGAACTGAATAATCAGCTGACAATGAGGAGAGCTGGGAAAGAATGCAGTTTATACCTTTGGAAACCTTGAACATTCAGAAATGATCGAGTCTAGGTATCTCTGGAAGGGGCAGCAGTATTGGTGGAGTACAGTTATAGGTACAAGTGAATCTTTAAATTGAAAGACTATGAAAATGTAAAATGTTTATTAAACATTCATTAGACTTAAAAAGTCCATTTAACAAGTTATATTCCTCAGGTCTCCTGTAATTAACACAGTTGGGCACCTACTTTACTCTCCAGAAGTTTGGACCTTATCTATCATTTATCCTCTGGAGTGGGTAAAACTGAAGGTCTTGCACTTAGCTAAATGAAACACCTTTGTGGGCAAGGGTAATGTAGAAAAATGGAGTCTGAGTAAAGGCTTATTATATACTAAATATTGTGATCTCCTAATCACCTTTGCTAAGTTGGCACTTAAAAAAATTTAAAGATAAAAAACATCAAAGGGATTCTTAGATGAAATGGCTGAGTCATCCTATAGTGAAATCCATGGAAGACAAGCCTCATACAGGGTGACACAGTTTCTGCTTAAGGGTTTAATGTTCCATTTTGTGATTGGATACACAAGGGTCATCAGATATTTGAGGAATACCTGTATTAGAAATGACAGAGACCTGGGGCGCCTGGGTGGCTTAGTCGATTAAGCGTCCGACTTTCGCTTAGGTCATGATCTCGTGGTTCGTGGGTTCGAGCCCCGCGTCGGGCTCTGTGCTGACTGCCACCTCAGAGCCTGGAGCCTATTTCAGAGTCTGTGTCTCCCTCTCTCTCTGACCCTCCCCTGCTCACGCTGTCTTTCTCTCTCTCTCTCTCCTAGAAATAAATAAAAAAAAATTAAAAAAAAAAAAAAGAAAGAAATGACAGAGACCTAAAAAAGTTAAGTAGGGAAAAAATTAGAGGAAACAGAGACTCTACAAGAGTAAGAAAACTTAAATAATTATTATAATGAATATTTTTAGAGAAGTAAGAGAAGACAGTGTCCATGTCAAAAGAGTTTGTTATAAAAAAAATGAATGGGCAAAACCCAGAAAGCTCTTAGAAATTAAAATACCAAATGCAAAGCTTGCTTAGAAGGATTAGAGGATAACATTGAGACCATTAATAAAATATAGACAAGAGGAATAGAAAACAAGAGAGAAATTATTGTAGGACCAAGACGCAAGGTATAATCTGAATTAGAAGAGAGAGAAAAATAATAAATACACAGAAAAATAATAAATACACACACATATATATGTGTGTGTGAGAGAGAGAGAATGAGAGAGAGTTAGGGAGAGAGTAAGAGGAGAAAAAAAATTGAGGGAGAATATCTGTAGTAAGCAATCACAAATTTTCTTTTTCCTCATACTAAAGAACTTTGGCGTTTTTAAAATGTTCTTAATAAGCTGGTGTACTTTTCTCTTTTCTCCTTGGAAAAGAACTTGATCAAGTGCTTTAAAAAACTTTTCTTTTTATTGAGGTGAAATTCATATGACAGATTAACCAACTAAAAATGAACAATTTAGGGGTATCTAGGTGGCTCAGTTGGTTAAGCCTCTGATGTTGGATCAGGACATGATCTTGGCTGCTGCACCTCAGAGCCTGGAGCCTGCTTCAGATTCTGTGTCTCCTGCTTTCTCTGCCCCTTCTCTGCTCCATGCTCTGTCTCTCTCTCTCTCTCTCTCAAAAATAAAAAAAATACATTTTAAAAAAGTGAACAATTTAGTGCATTCACAATGTTGTAGCCTGTCTATGAATGAATTTACCTATTTTGAAGATGTTAAGATGGAATAATACATATATGAAGCCTTTAGTTTCTGGCCTCATTCACTTTGGAGGTTCATTTACCTTGTAGTAGGTATCAGTTTTTGATTATTTGTATCTGAATAATATTTCATTATATGTATATACCACAGTTTGTTTTTCTGCCCATCCATTGATGGACATTTGAGTCGTTATCACTTTTTGACTACTGTGAGTCATGCCGCTGTGAACATGCATGTACTTGTACTTGAGTACCTCTTTACAGTTCTTTTAAGTATATATCTAGGAATGGAATTGCTGGGCTAGATGTTAATTCTTTGTTTTAACTGTTAGAAAAACTACCAAACCGTTTTCCCCAGAGGCTGAACCATTTTGCTTTCCTCCGAGCAATGTATGAGATTTCCAATGTCTTCATTTCCTTGTCAGTACTTGTTATTTTTATCTATCTATCTTTCTATCATCTATTTATTTATTTATGTATTTATGTTATTTATTATTACAACTATCCTAGTGGGTGTGGTTTTGATTTGCATTTCACAGATTGCTAATGATTTTGAGTGTCTTTTCAAGTGGTTATTGGCTCTCTCTATATATACATATATATATGTATACCATATATAGTATACAATATATACTATATATATGTGTACATATATAGTATAAAATATATATGTCACTTTTTGTGTATATATATATACACACATATATATATGTGTACATATACTATATATGTACACACACATATATAGTATACAATATATACTATATATGTGTACATGTATATATTATACTATATATATATTGTATATATAATATATATATATATATAGTATATATATATATAGCCATTTGGATGTCTATTCAAATCCCTTGTCCATTTTTTAATTGGGTTGTTGTCTTTGTGTTGTTGAGTTGTAAGACTTCTTGATGTATTTTGGATATTAGACTTTTACCAGTTATATGATTTGCAAATATTTTCTCCTGCAGATTGTCTTTTTACTTTTTTTAAATGTTTACTTATTTTTGAAAGAGGGAGACATAGAATCTGAAGCAGGTTCCAGGTGCTGAGCTGTCAGTCAGCTGAGCTGCCTAACATGGGGCTTGAACTCACAAACCATGAGATCATGACCTGAGCTGAAGTATGCCTAACTGGTTGAGTCACCCAGGTGCTCCATCTTTTCACTTTCTTAATAATATTTGACCCATCCCCCAGATTTTAATTATTTGAACTCCAATTTATCTATTTTTTTCTTGCTTGTGCTTTTGATATCATATTTAAGAATCTACGCCCAGGTCCAAGTTTGTGAAGATTTACAACTATATTTCTTCTAAGATTTTTATTATTTCACTTATGTTTAGGTCATTAAGCCATTTTTTATATGATTTTATTTTTAAGGAATCTCTATATCCAATGGGTGGCTCAAAGTCACAACCCTGAGATCGAGAGTCACATGTTCTACCAACTGAGCCAGCCAGGATCCCCAATCAATTTTGAATTAATTTATATATATATATATATATATATATATATATATATATATATATATATATATATATATATATGTTACGAGGTGAGGGTGCAGCTTAATTTTTTTTTTTTTGCATGTAGATATCCAGTTTTCCCAGCACCTTTTGTTGAAGAGACTCTTCTTCCTCCCACTGAATGTCTTGGTGTTCTTGTCAGAAATCAGTTGGCCATAGATATTTGTGTTTAATTTTTGTACTCTCAGTTCTGTGCCATTGAGTCTATATGTTTGTCCTTACACCAGTGCCATACTGTTTGATTGCTGTAGCTTTGTAATAAGTTTTGAAATCTGAAAATGTGATTCCTCCAACTTTGTTCTTCTTTCTCAATATAACTTTGGTTATTTGGGGCCACTTGTAATTCCACATAAATATAAAGATTAACTTTTCTTTTTCTATTTAAAAAAAGGCTGTTAGAATACTGGTAGTAATTGCATTGACACTGTACATTACTTTGGTTAGTGTTGCTATCTTAAAAATACCGTATCTTAAAATCCATGAGCTTTGGATGGCTTTCAATTTATTCAGGTAATCTTTAAGTTTTTTTAAGCCATGTTTTGTAGTTTTCAGTGTGGAAGTCTTTCAACTCCTTCTTTAAGATTATTCCTAGGTATTTTGTTCTCTTAGATGCTATTGTAAAGGCTTCCTTAATTTCTTTTTTGGATTGTTCATTGTTGATCATTATAACACAGCCAAGTGTGTGTGTGTGTGTGTGTGTGTGTGTGTGTGTGTGTGTGTGCATGCCTATGTGTGTGTGTGTGTGCATCTTGTATGCTGAATAATTTTGCTGAATTTATTTATTAGTGCAAGTAGGTTTTTCCCCCTTATCTTTGGGGTGTTCTATCTTTGGAATCATGTCATCTGCAAATAGAGATAGCTTTACCTTTCCAATTCACATGTGTTTTATTCCTTCCTTCCTTCCTCCCATCCTCTCTTTCTCCTTTTTTTATTTTTCTTCCCCTAATTACTCAAGCTAGAAATTCCAGTTGTGAAAGCAGTCATTCTTGTCTTCTTCCTGATCTTAGGAGGAAAGCTTTTGGTCTTTTGCCATTTAGTTATATGATATAAGAAACAGAGGCTCTAAAGTGGACTCTGTGCTGACACTCACAGCTAACGGCATCTTTTTTTTTTTTTTTTTACAAAATTTGCCATGCTAACCATTTCTAATTGTAAATTCAGTAGTGTTAAGTATATTCACATTCTTGTGCAACCAGTTTCCAGAACTTTTTCATTTTGCAGAACTGAAACTCTATACCCATTAAAGAAGTTTCCATTTCCTCCTCCCTCCATTCCTTGGCAACCACCATTCTATTTGCTGTTTCCGTGAATATGACTACTCAAAATACCTCATATAAATGGGATTATACAATATTTTCTTTTTGCTGAATTATCACTTCATGTACTTATGTATGGCGTAAGAAAGTGGTCCAGTTTCATTCTTCTGCATGTTACTATCCAGTTCTCCCAGCACCATTTGCTGAAGAGACTGTTTTATTCCATTGGATATTCCTTCTTGCTTTGTCGAAGATCAGTTGGCACTTATTTGTAGGTCCATATCTGGGTTCTCTCTTCTGTTCTATTGATCTAGGTGTCTGTTTTTGTGCCAGTATCATACTGTTTTGATGATTATAGCTTTGTAATATAGGCTAAAGTTTGATTCTGATGCCTCCTGCTTTCGTTGTCTTTTTCAACATTACTTTGACTATTTGGGGTCTTTTGTGGTTCCATACAAACCTTCTGATTGTTTGTTCTAGCTCTATGAAGAATGCTGGTGTTATTTTGATAGGGATTGCACTGAATGTGTGAATTTCTTTGGGTAATATAGACATTTTTACAACATTTGCTTTTCAATCTATGAGCATGATACATTTTTCCATTTCTTTGTTTCTTCAGTTTCTTTCATAAGCTTTCTATAGTTTTTAGCATACAGGTCTTTTACCTCTTTGGTTAGGTTTATTCCTAGGTATTTTATGCTTCTTGGTGCAATTGTAAATGGGATCAATTTCTTAATTTTTCTTTTTGCAGCTTCATTATTGATGTATAGAAATACAACCAATTTCTGTAAATTGATTTTATATCCTGTGACATTGATGAATTCACATTATCAGGTCAGCAGTTTCTTGGTGGAATCTTTCAGGTTTTCCATGTAGAATATCATGTCTTCTGCAAAGAGTGAAAGTTTGACTTCTCCTTTGCCAATTTGGATGCTTTTTATTTTGTTTTGTTGTCTGATTGGGGAGGCTAGGACTTCCAGTACTGTGTCGCACAATAGTTATGAGAGTGGACATCCCTGTTGTGTTCCTGACCTTAGGGGAAGCTCTCAGATTTTCCCCATTGAGGATGATATTAACTGTGGACCTTTCATGCATGACTTTTATGATGTTGAGGTATGTTCCTTCCATTCCTACTTTCTTGAGGGTTTTTTTTAATCAAGAAAAGATGCTATATTTTGTCAAATGTTTTTTCTGTATCTATTGAAATAGATAAGAACCATCATAATGTTCTTATCCTTTTTTTTTTTTCCTTAACATGGTGTATCACATTGATTTATTTGCAGATATCAGGTGCTTAGGAATAAATCTCACTTGATCATGGTGAATAATTCTTTTCAGGTATTGTTGAATTTGATTTGCTTGTATCTTTTAAGAATTTTTACATCTGTTTTCATCAAGGATACTGGTTTGTAGTTCTCCTTTTTAGTGGAGTTTTTGTCTGGTTTTGGAATCAAGGTAATTCTGGCTTTGTAGAATGGGTTTAGAAGCTTTCCTTCCATTTCTGTTTTTTGGAACAGTTTGAGAAGAATAGTTATTAACTCTGCTTTAAATGTCTGGTAGAATTCCCGTGGAAAGTCTGGTTCAGGACTCTTATTTGTTGGGAGATTTTTGATAACCAATTTAATTTCCTTGCTGGTTATGAGCATGTTCAAACTTTCTGTTTCTTCTTGTTTGAGTTTCCTATAGTGTGCAAGTGTCTCATTGTTTTTAATCCACTTTCTTTGTCTTATTTTAAGCATTGCATTTTGCTTATTTTTGAATACTGGATATTGGGCTTATTCGGCAAAATAAAGTAAGTTTATTTTTAGTCTTCATACTCTTCAAGTAAAATAAAGATGTATTTTAAAAAAGATGGCATCTTGGAGATCAAAGTCTATGAGTACATGGAAGTATTTTTCCAAAGAATAAAAGTTTATCACACTCTAATATTTGCAATGCCTGCAAATTATATTATATCTTCAGTTGATTATAATGTTAACTATTAAGAGTAACAAACTCCGGGGGCCTGACTGACTCAGTTGGGAGCATGCAATTTTTGATCTTGGGGTCATAAATTAGGGCCCCATGTATGGTGTAGAGATTACTTAAATAAATGAAACTTAAAAAAAAAGACTAAGTTCTGATATGCTATTTTAATTTTATTATAAGCACACATAATGGAAGAAATGAGGCAGTTACTAAAAGTTAACTTCTCTCTTTTGTGTATTTGTTAAATTTAACTACTTTCCTGAAAAAAGTAAAATTGTTAATTTTAAAATTAGTTTTGGAATACAAAGTATTTTAGTATATGATTTAAATTGTAATTTAATATTTAGAGAAAAATTTGTTTTTTTTTTTTAATTTGTTTGGCACATCCTACTAGGAACACACTTTATAAATCCTCCATATGTTTGAGTCATGACATCATAATAAATATGAAACTTTTCTTGAAATTAAAATAATCATTGTGCAAATATAACTGAAAAATGAATAAAAATTTTTATTTCATTATGGCCTCTCTTGTTAAAGGAAACACTCTAAAAATATTTTTTTCTTGAACCAAATTTCATATCCATTACATTTTTCTGTTTATGCTTCAGGATTTATCTCCTTTTTGAATTGATGTTATGGAATGACTCTTTGGGCATGGGGTTAGTCTGCACAAAATGCAATTTTTAACGTTTCACACAAATTCATTTTATCTCACTAATAAAGTTATTACATGCTTAAACATGGAAACTGTTATCTTCTTTTGCCTTTCTCTTAGTTCCTAGTAAAAGATATTTAATGCACTAGCTAATTATTAATTCACGATCAAAAATGCAAGGTTAATTCTGAAATTGCCTCTTCTGTCTTTGGTTTTGTGTCAGTTGTGTTTGGGGTTGTACCTGTTAGGTGGAAATAACCATTCTTATTTTTGGGTGAAGTACTTTGTATTCTGTATATACAAAAATGCTAAGTCTTCAGTTAGTCAGCATTAAGACTATTACAAAAGATTGCTTGCCTTTACAATTTCAAGTTTGTTCAGATATTAAGATTCATGTTATATACAAAACTGAAAAGAAACTTAAAATCATAGTAAGTCAAGGGCTTTCATTTTGTAAACCAAACCTTAGAGCAACTGGCTCTGTTACACAGCTAGTTCATGGCAGAATCCAGCATTAGTGTCTAATTCCTGGCTCAGGGTTCCTTTTCAATAATTAGATGACTTTATTTCTTTTTAAAAAAATTTTAATGTGTTTTTTTTTTTCTGAGAGAGAGATACAGAGTGAATAGGGAGAGTTAGAGAGAGAGGGAGACACAATCAGAAGCAGGCTCCAGTCTCTGAGCCAGCTGTCAGCACAGAGCACAAAGTGGGGCTCGAACCCACGAACCGTGAGATCATGACCTGAGCCGAAGTTGGACGCTTAACTGACTGAGCCACCCAGGTGCCCCTATTTCTTTTTAATGTAGTCTATTTTTTTTTTTCATGTTATTTTAGAAAGAGAATCACATTTCAGGCTATTTCTGTTAATGGTATTACCATTTTCCACATCAGTATATGAATCCTGGTATCATGTTGGATTATTCTCCTTCCTCTGGGTCTAGATAAAAACTTGCAAGTTCCTGTGCTCTGGCTGCATTATCCTTTGCAACCTTTTTCCTTTTTTGTTTTCCTTGCATTTCCACCACCACCCTATTAGGTCACATTTAGATGTTTCTCTAGTTTCTCTGTCTCCAGTATCATGTCTCCTCTTCTCACTCATTGCAGATAACATTGCCACATTAACACATGGGAAGTCATGATTTCTTTGTCCCACCTCTATTTATGCCGTTCCTTTTGGGGGGAGTTTCTTTCTCTAAGTCTGCATATAGATTTAAATACTGCACATTGTTCAAGACCAAACCCAAATCTAATTTCCTTTTGAATACCGGCCACATCTACCTAAATGGAGTACCACGTAAAAACTCTAGGGTCAGTCAGTGTCTGTAATCATTTGACATCTAGACTCATGGATCCTGTTATATAGAGTGCTAGAGCAGCAAGTGACTTTGGGTATCATCTATTCTAGTCGCCTCACTTTACAGTTGGGTAAAAGTAGTTTGCCTAGAGTTCAATGGTTAACATAAGCACTTGGAGGATTGAGAATCAAGATATAAATAGACTTCAGTCTCCTAACCTGTAATCCAGAATTCCTTCCTGTGTAACACTTCCTCCCACTATAAAAAGCCTTGTCTTTTTAGATGCTTTTTTATGAGTTCATTTATAATTTCCCCTTCTTGAGCCCAAGAATCTAATTTAAAACTTTTTTGTACTCTCCTTAATATTTTGCCTATAATAGGCCTTAACCCAATTTTTATTTATTGAGAATTACATTCACATACACGTTATATTTTAAATAAGGTTATTTCCATTTTCATGCATATTAATGACCAAGGATTATACTGTTTTTATTTAAAAGGGATGTAAGAAAGGGCGCCTGGGTGGCTCAGTCAGTTAAATGTCTGACTTTGGCTCAGGTCATGATCTCACAGTTCGTGGGTTCGAGCCCCGCATGGGGCTCTGTGCTGACAGGTAGCTCAGAGCCTGTTTCAGATTCTGTATCTCCCTCTCTCTCTGACCCTCCCCTGCTCACACTGCCTCTTTCTCTCTCAGAAATAAACATTAAAATTTTTTTTAATAAAAAAATAAAAGGGATGGAAGAAGAGTTTTTAATGTTCTTGGAAGTTTGCATCTGTTTCTAATACTTTACTAAACAAAAATAGTAGGAAGTAGCAAGATACAGTTGAAAAATTCTCTGGGTCTCTTGTATTGTTACAAGGATGGGTTTCACTTGTATCAATGTTAAGAACATTGATTTAAGTGGAAAACTAGAAATTTTATCAACATTTCTTCATTGCTTTAGTGTTTTCAGTTTCTAAGGAAATACTTTACGTGAAGTGATTTTATAGCAGATTGTATTAAGGCTAATATGATGTAGTTTTGTTGTCCTAGTTAGTAAGTCATTACTGAACACTCCCTAATACAGCCTGTTTAGGCTTTAAAGTTTTATGATATATTTGATTTAGAACATGTAAGTAAAGCAACAAAAATTAGAGCAAATATATACACTTTAAAATTCTCTTCAAGTCTGCATCATAAATAAAAATGGTACATTAGAGGGACACTTAAATACCTATCAGGTGAATAAAGCATGGGCTTCATGCTTACAGTTGGGGATATATGTATCATTTGCTTTAGATGTATTACAGAGGTGATGTCAAGGTGAAAGCAGGCTTGCAGAATGGTCGGAAATCATTGATATTCTGACTTGGAGGCTGTAAATGGCTCAGTGGCAGATGGAGTCTTTGTCAAGGAAGAAAAATGGCAGCTTTGGAGCATCATAGATGTTTTGCTAGCAGCTCAGCACACAGGCTGTGACCTTCTAGTGTTCAGGCGTCTTTCTTCTGTGTGCTAATAAATTGTTCTCAGCTTTTATTCACCTAAAGTAGATAAACAGTACTTATCATATTTCAGTACAAATTGAGGTGTTTAATTATAGAGAGACATAAATATGTTTTATTATCTAGTTTTTAAAGAAGTAGTTTTTAAGAGAATGTGCATTTCTTGTTATCAGAAGTATTTCTCAGTTAACGAGAGGAAAAACAATAAGAGTTTAATTGGGAAAAATAATTTTATAGAATCGCAGAATATTAAATCTAGAAAGTATATTAACAATCCTATAGACAAACTCTCTCATTTTACAGATGAAGAGACCAAGTCTCAGAGACTGTGATTTAACCAAGGTAATCAAATGAGTTCATTAAAAACACTAGGTAACTGTTAGATTATTTTCTGTTTTATATATATATATATATATATAATAGGGGCGCCTGGGTGGCTTAGTCGGTTAAGCGTCCGACTTTCGCTTAGGTCATGATCTCACGGTTTGTGGGTTCGGACCCCGTGTTGGGCTCTGTGCTGACTGCCAGCTCAGAGCCTGGAGCCTGTTTCAGAGTCTGTATCTCCCTCTCTCTGACCCTCCCCTGTTCACGCTGTCTCTATCCTAGAAATAAATAAAAATATTTAAAAAAATTTATATATATATATAATACCTTTAGTTACAAAGGTAAAAGAAACTACTCTCTTTGAATAAAACTTAGAATGCCACAGCATAGGGGCACCTGGGTGGTTCAGTTGGTTGAGCGACCAACTCTCAATTTCGGCTAAAGTCATGATCTCACAGTTTGTGAGTTCAAGCCCCACATTGGGCTCTGTGCTGAGAGTTGTGGAGCCTGCTTGGGAGTCTCTCTCTCTCTCTCTCTCTCTCTCTCTCTCTTTCTCTTTCTCTTTCTCTCCCTCTCTCCCTTCCTCCTTCTTTCTCTCCCCCTCCCAATGTTGTACTTTCTCTCTTAAAAATAAAATAAATCAACTTAAGGAAAAAAAAGAATGCCGCAACATATACCTACCTATTCGCAGCAGCTGCATAAGAGTACATAATTTTAGAGACTTTTATTTAATATTCAATTGCAGGTGTTTTCATTGGAACGAATTCAAGTTTTGTGACTTTTTAAAAAAAGTTTTTATTTATTTTGAGAAAGAAAGAGCGAGAGCGAGAGCGAGACAGCAGGCACAGAAGGGGAGGAGGGGCAGAGAGAAAGGTAGAGGGAGAATTTTAAGCCAACTTTACATTGACAGTGCAGAGTCCAACACTGGGCTCAATCTAAATAATGGTGTGATCATGACCTGAGCCGAAATCAAGAGTTGGACACTTAACTGACAGAGCCACCCAGGCACCCCTACAGTTTTTTATGTTAGTCTGCATCACTAGATTGTAGGGTAGAAAAATTTTCATTGAATGGAGAGTTTATACTGTGTTATGAAGTTATATATATATAAATATCATCTTAGTCCTTAATAAGAACATGTTTAAGTATTTTGTTTAAATCAGAACCTATTCAAATATATATTTTTTGTTGACTTATTTGAGAATTTTTAAAAGTCTGTTAGAGATGTTGCATTTCATATTAAAAATATGTATATTTTATTAAATATTTAATTTGTTTTATAGATGTTTATTGAGATATTTTGAAAAACTGTTGCATGTATCCATGAGCATTTCTTCTAGTTTTTAGTGGAATATATGTCTCCATGAAAGTATTATCATGTAGAGTATCTTCATTTGGACAGCCGACCTATATTAAAGAGTACACCATGACTAAAATTACAAGTGGAGCATTACACACCTAAAACCTACTAAAGCATTCAACAATTGCTGATGTTGTAGAAAGAAATCACTTCTTATAACAGAAGAAAAGGACCCTTTGATTTAGAGGGTCAAGGTTGCTACATTCAATGCCTCTAGTTGTAGTCTTTGGTAAGCCAGTATTTAAAGAAGCACAGATAAAGAAATTTGACAGCATTTATGCAGAATGATGCCTGTGCATTTTCTAATGGTAAAATTATACAACAGTTTTAAAGATGTGTTTGGTTAGAAGAACATTTTTTAAAGGTTAGTGCTGAAAGTTTTGAGAATCTTGAAGTAAATGTTTGGTTTTATTTGTATAAAACTGGTCAGACCTTGTAGATAAAATGTGGACATGAAAAATATTGTTAACATCATAAAGAAGAATACTCTTCCTATTAATGAATATGTTGATAGGTAGCTATTTTACCCATTATAATTTGATTTAATTTAATTATTATTACTTTTAAATTATTTGTACACCCAGCATGAGTCTGGAATTCAAAACCGTGAGATCACAAGACACCTGTTCTACCAACTGAGCCAGCCAGGTGCTCCCCCATTATTTTCTTTATTATGAAGTAAATAACGTATGAGAGAGGTTAAGTGATGATTAGTAAATTATTCAACAGCAAATTATTGAGTTCTTAGTACATGGAAGGGCTGAGGATAAGGCAGTGAGCAGAACAGACTTTATACTCATGGGGCTTACAGTCTATGAGCAAAAGGAAAAATGGCTAATAAGTTAATATTTAATATGTGAGGTGACAACCAACACTGAAGAGAGATAAAGCAAATTATGGGACATAAGTGCAAGGGTTGTGGAATTAGTATTTCTTCCAGGGTGGTCAGCGAAGGCCTGTCTAATAAGATGACAGTTTAATAGAGATCATAAGAATGTTTGGGGAGCAAGTCTTGCTTATATCTAAGTGAGGACTATTCCAAGGAAAGCAGTAAATGCAAAGACTATAAGGGAGACTATGTTTGGCATATTTGAAGAGCAATAAGGACACCAGCATGACTGAAGTGGTATGAGCCAATGGTGAATGATAAATGAAGTCATAGGATTTGTACCTAAATCTACATTTGAGATTTAATTCTTTTTTAAGGGAAGATTTAAATAAATTATGTTCTCAGCTTAACCAAAGCCCACACTGTTGCTAAACCAGCAGTCCTCGAAGTGGTC
The DNA here is from genome assembly GCA_017311185.1 of Proteles cristata cristata. Lineage (NCBI taxonomy): Eukaryota > Metazoa > Chordata > Mammalia > Carnivora > Hyaenidae > Proteles > Proteles cristata. The sequence goes on from JAESUZ010005050.1 coordinate 101,804, forward strand.
TCAATAGAGCACTGGTTGTATGGAGTGAATATTGCATGAAGAACAGTTCCATGGTCAAATAAGGTTGGAAAACATTGGGTTAATGTTAAGATTACAGAATTCATTTTAAAAGCTGTTTCTGTGCATTTTTTAATGTGCTAATAAGTTTTGTGAATTTAAGGGGTGCCTGGATGGCTCAGTTGGTTAAGTGTCTGACTTCGGCTCAGGTGATGATCTCACTGCTTGTGGGTTCGAGCTCCATGTCGGGCTCTGTGCTGATGGCCAGCTCCGAGACTGGAGCCTACTTCGGATTCTGTGTCTTCCTCTTTGCACCTCCCCCAGTCATACTCTGTCTCTCTGTGTCTCTGTCTCTCTATTCCCAAAATAAATAAACATAATTTTTTTAAAATTAACATCTTGTGACTCTCCAACTCATTTGACCCTCCCTTCAAAGAGCATCTTATGGGACCTAGTGTGGTAAATACTGTATTAATACTACAGGTTAACTCAAAGTTAATAAAAGGATTTTCAACAAATACTGTTTCATAACTTCTCATAACTTAAGCCAACACCTCTCCCTGCTTGCTTTTACAACAAAGACTAGATTTCTTTTTTTTTTTTTTCTTTAAATATTTCTCAAATCCATCCTTTCTTCTCTATTCATGATACTTTAATCTTCATGTAGGTTTGCATCATGCCTTACTTGGGCAGTCATTATCCCCTCCCAACCGGTGGTTCTGTCTCTAGTATTGCTGTGTTCAAATTCGTCATCTTCTCAGTGACAATTTAATTGACATCACAAATCTTGACTAGATTATTCACCTACTTAAAATAATTTACTAGCTTCCCATCAAACAGAATAAAAATCGCATTTGCGTGGCATATGAAATCTTCCATAATTTGTCTCCTGCCTACATCCAAAATTTTGACTAAATATCCCATACTTAGTGTTCTCTAACTTTAAGACCATGTATACTTCCTGAAGCATGCAGTGGGCATATAGTTCTTTTGCTTTTGTTCAGTGCTATTATCTCTTCCTGACAGCCTTCTTTCAGCGAGTAGCCTAATTTTTTCACTCTTAAAGGTTTAGAACAGATGTAATTTTCCCCAAGAACACTTTCAAGTTCTTCCTGGCAAAGTCAGGTGCACTGTTGTATAATTCTGACAAAGCGTTTTTAAGAATAAAATAAAAATAATGCGTTTCATCCACTCTCTAGATCCTATACCTTGTATCTATCTTAAGTGTTTTGCTGTAACTGGATACCAAATAAATGTTGAAATTAAGACTGTTAAGCAGTTGAAGACCTTCTGATGAATAGATTTATCACTTTCTCCTTTTTCTAGTTTAAAATCTGTTTGGATTATAAAATTAAATGTAATGTATATTTTTATAAGGAAACATAGGGAAAATCTACAGGACCTAACTTGGTGAGATTTCTTATACATGCCCCAAATGTATAATTCATAAAAGAAAAAAATCAGTGGAGATCAGTAATTTGGACTTTATAAAATGTAAAACTTCTTGTTTTGCAAAAGATCCTGTGAAGATGATGAAAAAACAAGCTACACACTAAGAGAAAATATTTGAAAACCACAAATCTGACAAAGTACTCATATCTCAGATTTATATAAACTCTCAAACTCAACAGTAAAAATGCCAACAGTCCACTTAGAAAATGGGTAAAAGAAATGAAGAAACATTTCACCAAAGAGAATGTACAGATATCAGGTGAGTACATGAAAAGACGTTCAACATTACGAGCCATCAGGGAAATGCAAAAATGAGCTATCACAACTCACACATCAGAACAGCCAAAATAAAAGATAGTGGCAAACATCAAATGCTGGCAAGGATGTGGAGAAAAATGAAACTTTTATACATTGCTGGTGGGAATGTAAAATGGTACAACCATTCTGGGAAAGAGTTTGGCAGTTTCTGTAAAAAAAAAAAAAAAGTAACAAACAGACTAAATATGCTTACTACATGACCATACCACCACCACCCTCCTCAGTTTAGTCATGTTTTTTTTTTTCTTAACTTTTTCTTTTTCATTGCTCTCCAGAGACTGGTTTCATTGATCATTCACAAAACAATCCATCTTCTCCTATTAAATATATATCTATGTTAATATGTGTAGTTCTAGACCATTTAACTGCTCTATACTATTTCATTATATAAACACTCCACAATTTTTTATTCATTTTCCAATATTTCTTTATAAAAGTAGTGCTGCAAGTTACATTTTTGTATATGCCTCTTTATGCACATTTGTGAGTTTTCTGAGTTATATATGTGGAATATATATGGGGAATTGCTGTGATACAGACTACAGACAATTTTGATTTTACTCTGTATTACTTAATTTTTTCTAGTGTGGTCATACTGTTTATACCAGTAGTGCATAACAGATTTCCTGTTCTACATTTTTACCGACCTCTGGGATTTCTTTAAATTTTTCCTTCCCATTCCCTCCATATAGAACCTGCTATGAACTCCAATAGATTTTACTTTTGTAATATAATTTTTTTTATTTCTTGCTCTACATTGACCACCTAAAAGAAAAAAATAGATTCTTCTTATCTTTCATATTCATCTTTGTATTTCTGATTCTCCTGCCACAACCTCTTGCCTAAATTCTTGCAATGGACTGAATATTTCAGTATCCCTATTGGAACTCTCTTCTTTCCTAATCCATCCTACTTAACGCTGCCAGATCAATATTTCTAATGCAGGTGGTTACCATTGTTTGCAGCATTAAATTTAAATACTTAATGTAGTATTCCAGGTTATCTCCAATAAGATCGTAAACTACCTTTTCAGCCACATCTCTCACTATTTTCTACATATGCCATACATACTAGCCATAGTAGATTACGTTCATTTATTTATTGATTGATTCATTTAAACATATTTAATGCTCATACAGTACTATACAGGTATATTAACAGTTGAGTTCTGTAGGTGTAACTATCATAAACAGCTCATGATTTTGTTTTAAGTTTATTATTTTGAGAGAGAGTATGTGTGCTCCAGTGAGAGAGGAACAGAAAGAGAGGGAGAGAAAAAGAATCCCAAGCAGGCTCTGTGCTATGAGCACAGAGCCCAACACGGGGCTCCAGCTCATGAACCATGAGATCATGATCTGAGCTGAAATCAGGAGTCAGGCACTTACCTGACCCAGCCACCCAGGCACCTTAGATTCTTGGAAGGGACCTTGCAAGCTGCCTCAAGCTATTCAAATATACCCAGCCTTTTTCAGCTTCTGCTTCTCCGCATGTGTCTTCCCTCCACACATGATGCCATTTTTTCAAGCTCTTCCAACCAGCCATCTTGGCCTTTCAAAATCCTACAAACTTTTCAAAGTCAGCTTCAGATATCACCTTTCATGAAGGCTTTTCTGAAGTCCTGGGTTAATTATACTTCCATAGTTACATTGCTTTTATGGCACTTATTATATCCCATATATTGGTCTTAACCCTTCCAAGGTGATAAGTAGAATACTTTGTCCACTCATCTATATTGCCCTTGTAGCACTTCACATAATGTCTTGTATAATGAATGGTATGCATAGTATTAACTAAAATAATTGAAGATCTCATGTTACTGAAATCTAGGTGCGCCAATTAGAACAATTTGGGGAAAGATCAATTTGAGTAAGAAAAACATGTTTTATTATGTAATTTGATCTAGTGTTCTTAGTTTATTTTATTTTTTTTTAATGTTTTTTATTTATTTTTAGGAGAGAGAGAGACAGCGTGAGCAGGGGAGGGTCAGAGAGAGAGGGAGTCACAGGCTGAAACAGGCTCGAGGCTCTGAGCTGGCAGTCAGCACAGAGCCTGACGCGGGGCTTGAACCCACGAACCGCGAGATCATGACCTAAGTGAAAGTCGGACGCTTAACCGACTAAGCCACCCAGGCGCCCCTAGTGTTCTTAGTTTAAAACACCACAGATCAAGTAAATAGGTTTCTATATAGTGATCTTTAAGATTTTACTTTGATGAACAGCAGATTTTATTTGTGATCAGTGTAACAGTTGTTTTGTTTGTTTTTAGGCTCTTAAGTAGTTTCTTTAAGTCAGAGTTTTTAAAAAATGTACTCTGAGGAAACATATGAGGTAGTTCTGTTGAGATGCCTTGGCTACTCCTGGGTGCCTCCTCGGGCCCAAAGAGTAGGCCTTCATTTATTTTTTACTCTACTGGGCTTCCTCACAAGATTCTATTTAAGAAATAACTCTTCTGTTGAAAATTTTAAAATAATTTCTAAGGATGTATAAATACTGCTATTTTACCATTTATTTAATATTTTCCAAGATTTTGCATAAAAGAGACTATTCTTGCCCCCTTATTCTTTTATTACTACAAATTTCAAATCAGTAGTCAATATGAGTATAAAGCTTCAAGTCATTAAGCAAATGCTAGGTAATGGACTTTGAGTATAAGTAAATTGTTAATTCTCTGAATGTTCTGCATTACGAATTGTTAGAATATTGGAAGTCACTGGAATTCATACATAAATTCTTAGGTAGACTGAAGAAATGTCCTTTTTCAATTTTAAGGTACATAAGATTCTGATTCAGTAGGTTGAGGGAGGGAGCTTGAGAATCTTCATTTCTAAGAAGCAGCTGGAATGTTGATGGTCCTTGGACCACACTTTTAGTAGCAAGGAGCGAGGTGACCTTCCAAAACCCATCACTACATTTTAGGATTATATCCTTTGCCTCTTTGCCCTAGTGAAAGCAGGTTTTCAGTATTGCCATAGATATTTGTTTAAACTGGCTATTTCTTTATGGTCAGCTTCACATTTTGTCATTTCAATATAAATTTCTGGTTTTTTTGAGGGGGGAATACTTTGTGAATTAATGATTGTTCTGTGATTGTTGGTTCTTAGCTTAAAATCATTCTTTATGGTTTTTAAAATACTCTGGAAAACTATTAGACTGTCAGTAGCAAATTTCAAAGAGTTTAAGTTATAAGGAATATGCAGTTTACTTTTCCAACAGATACTTAAGGATATTGTTTGAGGTTAGATATTAAGGTACAACAGAAATAAAAGTAGAAAACTTAATTTTGTTTCACTAAGGCTGTTTTAATTGGAATAAGTATTGCTATTTTTAAAAGTTGTTATTATCATGAATTAGTAGCAATTATATTCCACAGCAGGTTAGTCTGTTAATTTTATCTGTAGCACACATGAATTGAAAATCTAATTGTGTAAACAGTCAACCAATAGGACAGATAATCATTTAGTTAAATAGCTTATACTCAAAAAGATATAAATTAATTTGGAGGGACATTAATGCCTTTTTAAAAAAAAGATATATCATGTACTTTCATAGTCTTTTGGACTTTTACAGAAATATGTAACAGCTAAATCATAAATTAAAATAATAAATTCTTAAGAAAATTATGAGAATTATTTACTTTTGATTAATGGAAATTGGTGATTTACTCTGTAGATCAGGAGAGCAGAGCATTTTTGGGGAGAAAAAATATGATTTTAATCTAAAAGCATTAGAATAATTTGCATATTGATAACTATTGTTATCAGCTCCACATTATTTCACTTAATAACCGTCAATAGTAGAAATTGCTGGAGGATTTATATTATTACAAAAATGACAATATAGTAAATTCTTTTTTAAGTTTCTTATTACATAAGCAAGCACTAATATTGCTCTTAAAATTGCTATGTGGAATTTTATGTCAAATCTTGATAAAAGTTTTTTTCAGATCTGATCCAACTATACTGTATAGAAATAAATCTTCTTTGTTTCTTCTGGTAGCATCCATTGATTTTTTTTTCCTAAGGTACATTAATAGTGCTGATAGAAGCAGAACAATTGGAATTTACATTAAAAATAAATGTGATGAATAAAAAGCATTACACTATGATATTATAGTCTTGATTTTGCTTTACCAAAGTTCCGAAATCTAAAGGACAAAAATACTGACAAGGTCAAGAAGAAAATGAAAGAAAGAACAAACGATGCAAAAAGAAAATGACACTGAGGTCTTGGTTTAATACATATGTATTCCAGGTTGATAGTTGATTTCATTAGCAAATCTCATTGTTATGCAATGTCTGTTCTTCTGCAGCAAAATGAATATTGTATTCTCACTGGCTCTGCGTGTATCTATTATGTTGTAATAAATGAAAAACTATATATTTGTAGCCTCCTTTGGTTACCTCTTTCCAGTTTGCTTTTTAGAAAAAGAAAGAAAATTGGATTATATTCTTTCTTTTGTTGTTAAGTTAGTTTGAAAGCTTTTCAATTTATTTTATACATATGTTTTCTGCTTTTATTCTTTAAGATAAACAATTATAAGGTGGTTAATAATGTAACCAATTTAACTACCCTATAACTTTTTTAATGTCTAGAATATAATCTTGATTTATTTAAGCTGCTAATTAACATGAGCTTCTTAAGCATATGCTTTCTAATATTTTTTAATGTTAGGAGTGCTTTTCCTTATTGCAAGAAAAACGTTAAGCAAGTGTACATATAATGCCAAATGTAAATACTGCTACCTTTTGCAATAGCAAAAGTTGAACACTGAGATTACTATACTTAGGTTGAATTTTAATAAAAGAGGAAATTCAGAAATAACACATTTTATTGGCTACATATTAAAAAAGTTTATTTAATAAGGGAGTAGGCTGCATAACTCTTTGGGTTATGTATATGAGTTCAAATATGCACCAAACTATATTGGACACAGTTGTTATTTAATTTTGGTCAGTTTTAGGTCTGACAATTTTATAAAATCTGTTTGGTTTTTTGGTATTGTTCTTAAAAGTTGATCTTACAATTAGAATTCCTAAGATAATCTTGAAAGTAGAAAAGCCTAAAGTTTGACTTAATATGGGTCGATTGTGTACACGATTTAGAAATTACCTGTATTGTAAAAATTGGCCTCTGGCTTGCCTGATGCAATCCTAATAAATATCTTGGTCATGTTGGACAAACATGAGCTGTAATAAATATGTACAGCAGTTTATTAAATGCATAAGTTAATTTGTACTTAAGGTGTTTGCTTCATATGATTCACAGTGAGTAATACAGAATGAGGAATTTTCAAGTTTAGTAAGGGAGATCCCTAAAATAATTAGAGAATAATATAGAACTAAATCAAGTAGAGAAAGGAGGTTTTATGGCCCCAAATAGGCTCTGAGAGAGGAGCATGGTGAAAGTGATAAGGTCTAAGCTGATAACGAGGTGGAAAAGCAGTAGGGAACAGAACATAAACTTGGCATCTTTGGGAGACTGAGAAGGGACCAACTCAGCTGTAAGATTATCATTTGCTACTACTTCTTTGCCACATGTGAAAATCAGGTTGTAGCACTGTTAAATTTTAGTGGTATCAGTCCAGAATGCAATTATTGAGATACTACCATTGCCAATATTGTTTTTCTTGTATAATAAAATGAGAGATAGGAATTCTGTTTATATTAATTTTACTACTGTCTTCCATCTAACCCCCCCCCCCGCCCCCCTGCCCAACCAATATCATTAAAAGCAAATGCTGTAAAAGCACACATAGATCATACTCTAAAATGAATCTGCCTTGGTGCAGACTGAATGAGAATATAGGAATCTAGAAGCCCTAAGTCAGATTTCTTTACTATAGTTAGAAATACCAAACTGAGGAGGAATAAAAATCTTCATAGATTGGACTCTCAGGCTGCTGGATTGAGCAGGATTATAGAAAGTCACTAACAAAGAAGAGAGGAACTATTTTAAGTAAAAAAAGAGAAGTTCCCTGTTAAGTATCTAGACTTTCCTAACTACCAGTGTCTTCCCCTGTCTGCTGTGGAACCAGAGTTACAGCTTGCACGCCCTGTTGTTACTTGCTCATCCAGCAAAGGAACCTGAACTTAGAAAAACAAGTATGAATTTGGAACATGAGAATGGACTGTGAATTTAACAAGAGATCCTTGAGTGTTTGTTTAAAAAAAAAAAACAGATTAGGCAAATTACAGAAGCTTATTTTCTGGGTAACTTTTCATTATGTTATGACCTCAGCTTGTGCTGAGGAAATGTTAAAAGAAACTTTCATATGAAGTTTCTTATTTAATTTCTGTACAGATGCTATGGAAAAAAATTTTTCGTTTGTCCAGCATTACGTTATTAAAAAGGATAAAAGAAATTTCTCTCAATTCTGACTGCTAGGAAAAGCCTTGGTGCCTGTTTGTAACACATCTTACAGGGAATTAAAATTTTGTAATTTGATCTTGTTTCCCATTTTACTTTCATAGCTAGGAAGCTCAGAGCTGAACCGCCCACATCTTAGAATTGTGCAAGGCAACTATGATAGGTGTTTCTGTGTTTCAAGTTTACCTTGTATTTCATCTTGCTTCCTCTCATTTTTCCCTTTATTCATATTAATTTATATTTTGAAAGCATCTGTTCTACTACTCATATTTCTGTAAGTCACATTAAATTATTTTGGAATAAAATGGGATATAAATAACCATGGAAAGCTTATTTACTGCCAGGAGAAGACAAGCAAATAAAAGCAGGAACCTTTCTCCCTCATGTCCCCTCCCGTCTCCTCTCTTCTTTCTGTATGAATTTCTTAAGTCATGGATGACTAATCTCCTCTGTGGTTTCTTAGACTTGCCAGGGGGGGCAGGGGAATCCTTTCTGAAGTTTTTTGCCTGTCCAGAGCCACCAGGTATAGCTCATTGTGCTAAGTGTGCCCCATACAAGAGTGCCTGACTTGACAGAAAAAAGTAAGGCTGAAATATATCCTAGAGGAGGAAAGAATGCCTTTTCCTCCTGTGTCAGCTCAGAGGGGTCTTTTTCTAACTCACAGAGTACTACATCTATTACCCCGGAGTTTGCCCCAGCACTTTCAGCCAAATTGTAAAGTCCTAATACCAATACTTGCTTTTTGTTGGTAAAAGCCACCTTGGTTGAAACCAAATTTCAAATTTATCTTCTTTGCCTTTATATTTTTATTTCATTATCCTCTAAATTTGACTTATTATAGAAAGCTAAGATAGTCGTAGATTTTTGATAACTGAATTAATAATTTTCTAACTTAAAATTTACTTTTATTTTGGCATATGAATCAGTCAAAGCTACATATATAGTATGAATTACATATTAAAATTCTATGAAGGGAGTAAGGGTTTGTTTTGCATTTCAAGTTACTGTAGAATATTTGAAATATTTCATTTGACCAAGAAATTCAGCTGGACCTGTTAACTCCTTATGGTTTTCTGAAAATTTGCTGTCTGTCACATATCATTGTAGTAAGGATCATGATCAGTGACTTGTGTTAATGTTTAATATTGAATACACCTTTCAAATGACACATATTGTTTGTAATGAGACCCATTCTGAGTTTCTGTTCTCGGGGCACAATTTTCTCTACTTGTGTGTTCTTTTATTATTAATTTCTTTTGTTTTCTATTTCAGTACATTACAATTTTATTCACAGAGTAAATATGACTTAAATAATAGAATTTAATGCCTTGATATGATTATATTGTTGTAAAAGAGTCATTAAGAGCTCTTTGCCTTAAAAATAAAGCATTGTGTGTTCTTAATAGTTAGGAAATAGATGCATGCATGTCCTTAGTATAAATAGAATTAAGATAAGTGCAATTTTGTAGATTAAGAAAAAAGTCTCCTAAATATTTTTAAAGTAGTGAATTAGTTTATCATTTTTATAGAGTACATGTGTGTATGTTTTATGCCCTTAGTTAATTTAAACCAACCCTCATTCACCTATACTAGAAATTTCAGAGAGGGAAAAAAACAGCAATTTTGGGGGGGGGAACTAGGGACAAGAAAACTTAATCTTCAGGCTAACAATATTTGTAGAGATGCTCACAAGCTCACAATTAAATATTTTCAGTTTTGTTATCTTTTTGAAATACGAATTTTAAAGAGTGCCGGGAATAGCTTCAAGTGTGTAAACTTTTGATTCATATAATTGAGGTTGTTTTTTTCAAAGACTGTCACATAAATTATAAAGTAATATTTTTGTAGTAGCTTCTCCAGATAAAAATAGACTTATGCTTTGACTACAATTTAATTATAACTCAGAAACTTCTTTTATCTACTTTCTTGAAGCAGTTGAAATTTAAAGACTTTTCATTTAGCAGATTTTTGAGCACTTATTCTTTGTTGTTGTTGTTGTTTTAAATGTACCTTGTTAGCATTGCCTTAATTTTTACAGTTTACTTGTCAAAAGTAATTTTCAAAACCTACTTAAACAGATTCGTTTTGAAGCATTCCTTATTATTAACTGTGGCTGTGCATGTCAGGAATAAACCCTCCTTAGAAAAAGGAAGAAAGAACTCTTTATTGTCTGTTTTGACGTTAATAAAATTAAGAAAAGAGCGATAACTTGAGACATCCACCTTACCTGGCTTAGTTTTGTCACGTGAGCATTCACGTTTACCGGTGATCTAAGTGCTCCACCTGCCTTTCAGTTTGTTTACCAGGAAATCAAGATGTGTAAACTGCAGGAAGTACTATTTGACCCTCTCCGACAGTATCTCATTACAATAATTGCTAATCTCTGAATAAGACAGCCATGTTTTGTGAGTAACTGAGGGAGAGAGGTTGTGTTAGGTAGATTTTAGGTGTTTCAACAAATAGAGCATTGTAAATGCTTACTTGGATTATGTTTTCATTATAGCTTTTGATAAAAGACATGTGGTGACCTTTGGGGTCAGCAAAGCTAGGACACAATAGTAGGTATTCTTTCATTCCTTTTAACCGAAAAATATCACGGCTTGTTGTTTTGGAGTGCTGTCACTGCTCTGAATCGAAAGGATAATGGCTACTTCCTGATTAAACCCACTCTCCACAGTAAGCTGTTAATGTTTTACTGTATGTCTTTTTCTCTTGTAAATGCAATAGTATTTGTGTTTCTTTACTTTTTTATCATTGTCTTTTCATAGCTATATCTGTTATAAATATATCCTAAGTTTAAGTTTACAATTAGAGTAGAAACTAGTGTTTTAAGTTTGGAGATTGTTTTTTTAAATGAAAAGTATTTTCTGTTTGGTATCATATACTCATTGTAGATTTGGTTCAAGAAACTGTTTTTTTAAAAAGACATTGAAATGATATATTAAGCTGCCACTTTCTTGGCCCTCTAAGGAAAATTTTAAAAACAACTTATGTGGTAAATGAGGTTTTTCTTAGGGAATATTTGGATAAATTAATTTTATTTTTGTTTCATAGATTTCATAAATCTATTTACATTTGTCATAATTATTGATGATTATTTTAATGATTAAATTATTGTTTTTAAATTAGTTAAGAGATCCTTCTGATCTAAAAACAATATTAAGTACTCGGAATATAAGAAGGGAATAATGAGCTGCTTAGTTTTAATCCTAAAGCTGGCAGTCACTCCATCTGTGTGCCTGGGACAATCATTTAAACTGCTTACCTCAGTTTTCTTGTCTACTGTCCATATGAGTGTTAAGTAAAATGTGTATATTTGTTCATTTCTCTATGTCAGTACAAACTATAAAGAAAATTAGTTTTCACAAGCATGTTATAAAATGGAGAACTGACTCTGAAGACAGAGTAGGAGAACATTAAGGAGTCACAGTAGGCAGGGAAATAATAGAAAATTATTTCTATTATAAAACAATAGAAACATTTTTATTAGAAAATAAGAGAAAATAAGTTTTAAAATAAACAGCATAAAATTGGTCTTTTAATTTGGACTGAATTGTTAGCTTTGGTCAGTTCTTATTGTAACATTACCAAAAGATTATATTTATTGTTGGATACATGACTAAAATGAGAAGTGAAAAGCTTGGAGGTGATTTAGTAAAGAGTTATGAATGTACTTAAATCTTTTTCTCAAAAGTCTTGTTTTTTGGAAATGAGATTATTCAGAGTAGAAGAAAGAATGTGCATATATATTAAAGGCCTATAAGCATTGTTTATCTAAATGGTAAGATGATTGATTTAAAAAAATTTTTTTAATGTTTATATTTGAGGGGCAGAGCACAAGGGGGAGGAGCAGAGAGAGAGGGAGACAGAATTAGAAGCAGCCTCCAGGCTCCTAACTCAGCACAGCGCCCGATGTGGGACTTGAACCCGTGAACCATGAGATCATGATCTGAGCTGAAGTAGGATGCTTAACTGACTGAGCCACCAAGGCACCCCCAGTTGTTTTATTTTTAAACTCTAGTAGTAGGTATCTTGGCCATTTAAAAGAAAACATTATGAAATTATTAAACATTGAAGGTAATTATTGAAGATAGTTTAGAACTGAAAATCAAGAAATATTTTAAAATATGCTAGGATAATGTAAATATAACTCTACTTTTGTTCAAATAAGGTAACTTCTTTTGCAAAATGCTTATCAAAATTATTTTAGGTAACTCAATAATTTTTCATATAAATTATACATGCTTTTCAGGAGATGCTAAAAATTATGTTTAGTGGATATTTTAGCTTAGAAATAGGACTTATAGTAGTTCGTGTATTTAATTTGTAATAACAAGTAATAGATGTCAGTTACTGACTGCTTAATATGTACCAATCACTGGGCTAATTCTGTTGAGGAGATAGAAACGTTTACCTTCATTCTTTTAGAGTTCTTTTTGGCCTGGCCTGAAAATTAAATGGACTTAAAATAGATCAGCAGGACAAAAGCATACAAATTTATTTAATAAAAGTTTTGTGTGACATGGGAGACTGCATAAGGAATGATGACACAAAGAAATGTCAAAACCTACTTGTTTTATATTAAGTTGAACAAACAGATGCAGTTGTGGAAAAGTGACTAAACTATGTGCAGAGGCCAAAGGGAGAAAAGAATTAATTTTAACAAAGTCTGTTTGTGTAGGATTATCTCAGTCTCAACGTTTTGTCCTTGATGATAAGAGTGTTACTTTCCTTCTGGTAAGTAGAGAGGACGTCTTTCATACAGGAATTTCAGTTTTGCTTTTAAGAAAAATAAGGGAGATCAGATGCTTTCCTTATTTTTACTGTTTTTCAAGTCCTTTTAACTCAGAATACTCAATATGTTAGAGTTGCATGTACTGAACTCCTTCACTATAACCTGCATTTTATATTCATGATAATCACGTGAGGTTCAGATACCATCATTACTTCTATTTGTACTGATAAGGAAATAGTGGTAGGGAATTTAGATAATTTCAACAGTGTTCCTTAGCCAATAAGGGCCATCACCAGACAAAAAAACTAACAGAATCCAGAATCCAGAACTCAGTCTTCAGTGTCATGTCTTTAAGCATTGTGTTTATATTTTGGAGATAATAAGGTGCTTACACCTTGATTTAGATAGTTTTTTTCCATCAGTTTGTTAAATAATGCAGAGTACTTAACTGAGTGTCAAGCACTGTAAGGAAGTACCAGCAATAATAATGGAAAACAACATAAAGTACCTTGTTTCAAGAAACAGAGTTTAGCTGAAGAGGCAGAAAATAACAGGCTATTACATATTAGAGTACGATGTGATAACTGATATAATGCTGGCCAGTGCAGGATGTAGGCAATTTTTACATATTTTAGACATATTTAGACATATTTAATTTGCATTTTGGTGTGCTGTTCTAGGTACATGGGATATATCAGTGAATAAAACTTTCAAAGCTCTCTGCTCTTGTGGGACATATAGTGGGGTGGAAAGAAACAAGAAGCATGATAAATAAAGTATATAGCTTGTTTTAAAAAAATGTTTTTAATGTTTATTTTTGAGAGAGAGAGACACACACATACACACACAGCGTGAGTGGGGGAGAGACAGAGAAGGAGAGAAAGACACAGAATCCAAAGCAGGCTCCAGGGTCTGAGCTGTTAGCACAAAGCCCGACATGGTGCTTGAACCCATGAGCTGTGAGATCATGACCTGAGCCTAGGTCAGTCGCTTAACCAACTGAGCCATCCAGGCATCCCATTTATTTTTATTAATTTTTTTTTAATATTTATTTTTGAGAGACAGAGACAGTTCGTGAGTGCGGGAGGGGCAGAGAGGGAGAGTATATACCATGTTTAAGGTGATAAGTGTTATGAAAAGATAGAAAAAGAGCAGAATTAGGCTTTGGTGGTGATGGATAGCAGAGGCTGAGGAGAGATTTTCAGAGAAGGTGATATTTAAGCAAAAACCAAGGAATTTGTTAGCTATGTGGGAATCTTTGAGAAGAGCCTTCCAGGTAGAGGGCTTGAGGCAGGAGCATACATGGAGTGTTCAGAGACCAGCATGATTGGAGCAGAGTGAGGGAGAAGGGAGAGTAGAGGAGTTATTGACACCGGTAATGGGTAGAAGGGTCATTTCGTATAGCTCTTTACAGACCACTGCAGTGACTTTGATGAGCCATTGCAGGACTATCAGTAAATCTGGTTTGTATTTTTAAAGGGTCACTCCAGTTGCTTGTTGAGACTAGTGATACTTACCACTAGTTAGAAAGCTCATAGAGTAATCTGAGTGACTGAAGTTGGTAGCAAATCCTGGATGTTTTTAAGGTACAACCAAAAAGATCTTTTAATGGATTGGATGTGGGATATGAGAAAAAGAGAAACAAATGACTCTAAAGTGTGTTTGGCTGAGCAACTTAGAAGGATGGTGTTGCCATTGGCTGTGAGATGGGGAAGGTATTCAGATGGAGCAAGATTGGGATACAGATGGGCATTCAGGACTTTGGTTTTGGATGTGGTAGATTTTTAAGTGTCTAGCAGATAAGCAAATGGAGATTGTGGGAAGACTTTCCAGAAGAGATCCTATCTAAGTTGAGGCTAAGAATGAATTGGACTTACCTGGTCAAAGAGGTGCCTTATGATGAGATTTGAGAGCATTCTTTATACACTTAAATGAATCTTGGCATTTTCTACTTTACATATTTACAAACTTAAGAGTAACATCTAAAAAGTTATAACATTTGAGGTGCCTGGGTAGCTCAGTCAGTTAAGTGTCTCACTTTGGTTAAGTGTGCGACTTCGGCTCAGGTCATGATCTTGCAGTTCACGAATTTGAGCCCTGCATTGGGCTCTTTGCTGACAGCTCAGAACCTGGAAGCTGCTTTGGATTCTGGATTTCCCCCTCTCTCTGCCCCTCCCCCACTATCATATGTGTTCTCTTTCTCTCAAAAATAAAGATTAAAAAATTTTAAAAGTTATGGGGTGCCTGGGTGGCTTAGTCGGTTGAGCGTCTGACTTTCGCTTAGGTCATGATCTCGCGGTTCGTGGGTTCGAGCCTCGCGTCGGGCTCTGTGCTGACTGCCAGCTCAGAGCCTGGAGCCTGTTTCAGTCTGTGACTCCCTCTCTCTCTGACCCTCCCCTGCTCACGCTGTCTCTCTCTCTGTCTCCTAGAAAATGCTGTTTTTTTTGGGGGGGGAAGAGTGTTGTTTGTTTATTTTGTTTTAATTTCTGCACGACTTTCAATACAATTACCTACTACTGACAGTCCCCCCACTCTCGGGCCTATCCCTCTACATAGTGGGATATGCCCACTTTTTTAATAAAAAAAGATTAATTGCTAAGTGAGTAATATAAACAAGTAAAATATTATGATTTGAGAATAAGAGAAGTGTCACTAGAATTACTAAGGAAGTCTGGAAAAAGGAAAAGGGATCTGAGCTTCAAGCCTTGAAGAAAGACTTGAAACATTAATTTTATAACATATTTACTGAGATATTTCACATACTGCAATTTACTATTTACCCAATTAAAGCATATAATTCAATGATTTGGGATATTCAACAGTGTTACGTTTTTTTAAGTTGTGGAAAAAATGTAACATAAAAGTTGGCATTTTAACCATTTTTGACTGTACAATTCATTGGCATTAATTACATTTACAATGTTGTTCAATAGTCACTGCTTTATTTTCAAAACTTTTTCATTACCCCAAACAGAAATTCTGTAACCATTAAGCACTAATTAATTCTCCATTTTCCCCTAGGGGCGCCTGGGTGGCTTAGTCGGTTAAGCGTCTGACTTTCGCTTAGGTCATGATCTCGCGGTTCGTGGGTTTGGGCCCCGCATCAGGCTTTGTGCTGACTGCCAGCTCAGAGCCTGGAGCCTGTTTCAGTCTGCGACTCCCTCTCTCTCTGACCCTCCCCTGCTCATGCTGTCTCTCTCTCTCTCCTAGAAATAAATAAAAACATTTAAAAAAAAATTCTCCATTTTCCCCTTTCCCCAACCCCTGGTAATTTTGAATCTACTTTCTGTCCCTATCAATTTGTCTATTCTAGATATTTCCTACAAGTGAAGTCATATAATATTTGTCCTTTTGTGTCTGTGTCTTTCACTTAGTATAATGTTTCCAAGGTTCATCTATGTTATGGCATGTATCAGAACCTTATTACTCTTTAGGGCTCAGTAATATCCCATTATCTGTTTATCACAAATATGATGTATATATGTATGTATGTATGTATGTATATATCACATTTATCCATTTATCTCTTGATGGATATTTAAATGTACAAATAACTGTTCAGTACTCTGCTTTCAATACTTTTCAATGTATACATGTGCATTGGAGTGAAATTACTAGGTCAGGTAGTAATTTGATGTTTAGCTTTTTGAGGAACTGCCAATCTGTTTTCTGCAGTGACTGTATCAAGCATTAATTTTTATTATGTTATACTATAGAGGAGCACTTGGGTGGCTCAGTTGGTTGAGCATCCAACTTAAGCCCAGGTCATAATCTCACGGTTTGTGGGTTCAAGCCCCACATTGGGCTTTGCACTGACAGTGCAGAGCCTACTTCAGATTTTCTGTCTCCCTCTCTCTGCCCCTCCCCTGCTCATGCTCACTCTCTTTCAAAAATAAATAAACATTAAGAAAATCTTCTGTTATAATATAGAGAATGTAAAAGATCAGACTTTACTAATATTGGCTTCAGCACATAACATATGCTTTTCTTAAAAGAAAAAGAAAGAAAAATGGATATGTGTAAAAAGCCACATCTTAAAGTGAATTTTAATATAATAATTAAGTCTTCTGGTAGTGTAACTTTAGTGTAATTCTGCCCAATGTTAAGATATTTTTAGTTGCTTTTTTCATATTATAAAGTAAAATCCTGCTTAATTATATCTAACTGGAAAATACTCCTAATACATTCTTTTTAGTCATTTTATATTTATTTATGTCACTTATGTTAACATTTTATACCTTTAAGTCTTGAGAGAGATGAGTCGCATTTTAGTAGACATTTTTGAGATGACTCCTAATGGTATAAATTCTAGAATTCAATGTTAGTTAGTAGAGTAGTCTTTACCTATCTTTCTTAGATCAGTGAGGAGTCACTAAGTCAAAAGACAGGCTTATTTCACTGGCTTGCTATGGTCATATAACTGAGGAAATGGAAAGCACTATTGGAATAGGGAAACTTTTTGACCTAATTACAAACTTCCCTAGTAAGTATGTATAGTATAATAAGCACATAAACAATAATGAATTACTTGCAGATTAAATATGGAAATAGTAATAACAGATATAATTGGATTACAAACTTCCCTAGGAAGTATGTATAGTATAATAAGCACATAAACAATAATGAACTACTTGCGGATTAAATATGGAAATAGTAATAACAGATATAATTGTTCACCCTAATAAGAATATTGTTTAGGACATTAGAGAAGTAATTTCTGGAAATAAAAGGAAGACCAATGAGAAGGTTCCTTTAAATTTCTTATCATAGGGTTTATGTGATAATATTTGACGAATAGGGAATTTGAAATAGCCAGCAATTTTGAGAAAATTGACACAAGAGAACTCACAGAATCTTCCTTTTTTCCTTTGTTCAAACCTCTGAGGAAAGTTGCCTCTTAGTAGTGATTTGAGCCTATTGAGTCTTTCCACAACTAAGCAGGAACTGAGAATGAGATTACAGAGTCTCTAAGTCACCAATAAAGGTTAAACTTAGAGGGGCGGGGTTCGAGCCCCGCGTCGGGCTCTGTGCTGACTGCCAGCTCAGAGCCTGGAGCCTATTTCAGAGTCTGTGTCTCCCTCTCTCTCTGACCCTCCCCTTCTCATGCTGTCTCTCTCTCTCTCTCTCTCCTACAAATAAATAAAAATATTAAAAAAAAAAAAAGGTTAAACTTAGAGAAAACTTTTGGGAAAAAAAGTTTTCATTTGGTTAAAACCAAAAAGACAGTGCTTAATTGAACACAGAATTGTGGTAGTCTTAAATACTTTGAATAACTTACTGAAAATTAAATAATTAGATAAAATATGTTAAATGTTTTTATTGTGGCATTGTCAAGATGGTAAGAATGTAAAGAATTTAAAAGGGTCAAACACTAAGTGAAACAGAAAATTTAAAGAGGAAGATTAGAAGACAATATTGTTAAAATTTCCATACTATTCAAAGTGGTCCACAGATTGAGGACAATCATTATCAAAATCTCAACAGCACTTTTTACAGAAATATAAAAAACAATTCTAAAATTATCATTGAACCACAAAAGATGACACATAGCCAAATTAATCTGTTCATGGGATCAAACCCTGCATTTGTGCTCTGCTCTGGCAGAGCAGGGCCTGCTTGGGATTCCCTCTCTCTCTCCTCCCATCTCTCTCTGCCCCTCCCACACTCACTCTCTGTCTTTCTCATTCTCAAAATAAATAAATATACTTTTATTTTTAAAGTCAACTATACAAGGAACTCTTAAAGTCAGTAGTAAAAATAATTAATCTGATTTAAAATCTGACTAAGGACTTGAACAGACATTACTCCAAAGGAGACATACAGCCAACACATATATGGAAAGATCCTCAGCATCACCAATCATCAGAGAAATGCAGATCAAATCCACAAGAAGGTATCACTCCACAGCATTCAGGATGGCTATTATCAAAAAACAAAGACGACAAGTGTTCGCTAAAATGTAAAGAAATTGGAACTCTTGCACATTGTAGAAATGTAAAATGATGCAGCCATGATGGAAAATAGTATAGAGGTCCCTCAAGAAATTAAAATAGAATTACCATATGCTCCAGCAATCTTAATTCTGGATATATAAGGTACCTAACTAGTCAAATTTGTAGAATCAGAATGGAACAGTTGTTGTCAGGAAGTGGCAGTAGGTAGAAATGGAGAGCTTTGATCACTGGGCATAGCATTTCAGTTAAGCAAGATGAATAAGCTCTAGAGATTTGCTGTACAGCATGGTACCAATAGTTGACAGTAATGGAGCATACTAAAAAATTTTTGGGGTGGATTTCAGGGACACCTGGCTGGCTCAATACATAAAGGAGGTGACTCAATCTCAGGGTTGAGTTCAAGCTCCATGTTTGGTGTAGAGCCTACTTAATTATGTATCAGGCTACATTTTGGAAGGAAACTTTTTTGGTTTGGTTTTTGTCCTTGGGATCATCAAGATCTCCTTTACTGCCATCCAGATTTTCTTTGATGGCCATCTGCCAGCTTTCAGAAGGCCTTTTTTTCCCCTATTATTTCAAATTTGATTTGAGGGCCTCATGAATCTGTAATTTTTATTGCCATAGTTTAGATACCTTATTTGGGGTACCACCACTTGTCTGTTGGCTTATCCTGCAAGATATTGTACCTGATATTGAGTAGGTGGCTTGGGTATGAGTGATGGACTATTCATCATTCCTTCTAATGGTGCCAATTGTTGGACTCTTAGCTCTTTGGACATTTTATCTTAATTGTTAGATTCTTTCACGTAGCTCATTATTTCCCTTTTCTTTTTCTTATCCTCCTCATATCCTAGGATATAGCTTACTGAGGGTGGAAATGGACTCAGTACTCTTAATTATTTATCTTTGATCCCAAAAGGAAAGTTTTTAGGATGTCAAAAATTGGGAAAAGGAGAGCAAGACATTGGTGATAATGATGTTTTCCTTGCTGGCCCTGTATTATAATAGATCTACAGTTTCTGAAAAGCAGGTCATCTTTTCTAAGCTGTAGTCTAAGTATTAAAAGTATTCTTGAAGGTCTGGGGTGTTTCTTCAAACAAGCCTACCTGGTTTATTTGTTTGTTTGTTTTTGTAGAATTATTGCCCAAGTATCAAGAGATTTTCTTTACCTAACAATAGCTAATAGAAATCTACATCATTCCTCTCTGAAAGCTTTTCTAAAGTTTTTATTTCCTGAGTGGGATCATTGTGTTCTAATCCATTTATTTTCTTAATCATTCCTTAGACATGATATTGAAGGTGAATCTCGTGGACATCCAGTATCCAGTGTGGCATATTACAACTTGGGGAATGCAGCGTTGGGATGGTGGGTCCATTGCTAGGTCCAGTTCTGCTTTTATCATGCTAGTTCCCACCTGGGTGAGTCTCAAGAAGTGATAGATCATCATAGGTACAGCTGGCTGGAGAGCCTTACCCAGGTAGTCTCATGTCTTCATAGAAACTTTTTTGGAGGTATAGCAGTCCTGTTTTCCCTTCTTGTTCTCAGTATGCCTACTATAGATGTAAATTTTGGTTTCAACAATCTACTTACAGCAGCCCTTATAAGAGTTTTTTTGGAAGAGACAGAAGACTCTTGGAAAGTACAGATCTTTGGTTCAGATCTCTGTGTCCTTGTTATGACAAGAGGATGACTGAGAGTTCTCACACCTGCCCTTGTTACCAACCACGTTGAATGCTATGGATTTGGAGTGATAGGTGAAAAGAAAAAGTAAGCCATGCTGGCTAACATTTTTCCACTTCAGAAATTGAAAATTAATCAGTAGCTTGTTTAGTTATTGACATGTTTATGAAGACTTAAAGACTTATTTTAAAGACTTATTCCTACATTAAAATTTTCTAAGAAATAGAGGGGTTCTATATCTTAAATTTCTTTTTCATTTTTTAAACTGACATTTGATGATAAATATTAAATCAGAATTCCTCATCTGTAAGATTAAAATAATACCAAAAGCTACCTACTCCAAGATTTGTTCCTAGGGTAAAAAGAGAATATATGTGCACAGTGGTTTTTTGCTTAGTTTGGCTTGGCTTTTGCAAATTACCAAGTTCCATATAAATTTTAATGATTATCATGCACTTTGATTCAAAGCCTTTTATTAAGATCTTATATTCTAGGTTATAAGGTTTTAAAGATGATAAATAATAGTCCCTGCTTTTTCAGAAATCTCACTGTTTGGTAGGAAATGAGATATGAAGACAGAAAATTGTTGCCTAGTACAATGTTATAAGTACTTTGATTAGTGAATATACAAGAGCAGCAAGAAAGGAGTACCTGTGACTTCTTCAGTGAGGTAGAATGGCTTCCCAGAGTAAGTAATTCATGAGATAAGACCTAGGATATGTATGGGTTTGGCAGGGATAAAGGGAAGACATGTGAGGAGTGAACATGTTGTACCAGATACATAGCATGGATGTAGGGGAGACCGTGGCATATTTGGGAATGATAAGACATTTGGCCACTGAGTGTATGAGAAGAGAGTGAGACCAGAGAGGAAGTCAGAAGCCTGATTAAGAAGAGCTTTTTGTGCCAAACAGAAGGCCTGGGATTTACTATACATATGATTCAGAGATACTGAAAGATTTTTAAGTAGGAGAGTGTTAGGATCAGACTTTTGTATTAAAATGATTACTATTTTTTTTAGTAGGATTACTGTGGCTCTGTGGCGAAGGATTGGGGAAGAGAGAAAGAGACCTCTTAGAGAAGGCTTTAACAGTATTTTCAGTAAGAACTGATTTAGGATTGTACTAAAATGATAGTGGGAATAGAAAGAAAGTATTTAGGAAACAAAATAGCAGAAGAGAGTGAAAAGTTTATATGGTTTAGAATCTCAGGCTTATTTTTCTTTATTAAATCTTTCTATTATAAAAGTCTAGCTAGTCACATGACCATTGGAATGAAGTTGTAGAACAAGTCTGGTAAGTACTTAGAAACTTATAATGTTGGATAAACCTGTTCAGTTCCTAAACTGAATATAGTGTTAGCAAGTTTATATATATATATAAACTTATACACACACACACACACACACACACACACACACACACACAGATGAGAAATTAACTAAATGGGTGAGCTCCTGAGAGGCTTTGGTAACTGATACATGAAAGATCATTCTAGAGACATTCTACATTCAGTCTTGGATATAGAGGCTGAAAATGAATATACTGACTTTGGAATTTCAGTAGAGAATGCATTATGTCAAGTAGCATCTTACCAACATGAGATCCAAATAGTCTTTTTTTTCTTTAATAACCAGCTTTATGGACACTTAATTCACACACCATACAATCCACCTATCTAAAGTATACAATTCAGCTTTTAGTGTATTTGAGTTGTGCAACCATTATCACAATCAAGTAAAACATTTTTATCATCCTAAAAAGAAAGTCAGTACTCCTTAACAGCAATCCTCATTCTTCCCTAACCTTCCCACAGCCCAAGGCAACCACTTTATCTACTTTCTGTCTCTACAGATTTACCTTTTCTGGACATCTCATACTAATAGAATCATGTGTTATGTGGTTATTTGTGACTGGCTTCTTTCACCTCGCATGTTTTCAAGGTTCTTCCATGTTGTAGCATGTATCAATATTTCATTCCTTTTTATTGGCAAATAAGACTTCATTGTCTGGGTATACTACATTTTCTTTATCTGTTTATCAGTTGACAGTCATTTGGATTATTTCCACATTTTTATACAGGTTTTTATGTGGACATATGTTTTCATTACTCTTGGGTATATACTTAGGAAAAGAGTTGCTGAGTCATATGGTAACTCCGTGTTAGCCTTTTGAGAACCCAAGTGTTCTTAACTTTTGAACATTTGAAGTGGAATATTTAGATAACTATTTAAAGCACAGTTTTGTAATCCAAATAACTATATATGGTTCTGTCATTCGATTGCATTTATTTTGGTAATCAGTAAGCTATTTCAAAAGAATACTTAATTTTATTATTTCAGTGCTCACTTTTAGAGTGAATTTATTATTCAATTTACTCTGCAGAAATACTGAAAATAGTCTCATAGTTATCTTAATTATATCACTATGTTTAACTGTTAAGTAATATTTTCATGTATTTAGCACAGGTCATGTTGAGACATGTTTGAAATGCATACTTAAGGTCTTTTATTATGAAGGTAGGCAGTTAAATTCCTTCTGAGCAGTATTTTGAAGGGTCTTGATTCTTCAAATAAAAACTAGGAGTACTATGCTAATATTTGAACCTGTTGGTATAGTAAGAAATCTAAAAATTATATACAAGACAGAAAATAATAAAAAATTAAGAGGAAAACAGAAGATACCTATTTGAGAAGGTACATTATTTGACTACATTTTATAGTTAAGAGAATGGTGATGGGAATTATTGTAACTACTTATGAATCTCTGGAGATCATCAGTGTCATAAAGGAACTAATTTAATCCCTAAATTACTGAGAAAGGGAGTGATAGTCTGAGCAAATTAATTTTTTGAATAATAAAAGGGAAATTCTTAGGTATTCTTAGGAAAAAGCAGTTTTACTATTTGGTTATCTAAAAACTAGAGGTGTCTGGGTGGCTCAGTTGGCTAAGCGTCTGATTCTTGATTTCAGCTTAGGTTATGATCTCATGGTCCATGCTTCAAGTTCTGCATCAGGCTCTGCACTGTCACAATGCACCCTCTCTCTCTTCCTGTGCCCCTTCCATACTCTCTCTCTCTCTAAAACTAAACAGCAGTAACAAACAACTAAACTGAAAAGCATTGTTACCAAAAACCAAAACTATAAATTATACTATTTTCCATAGGTAAAGTGATAATAACACTATTTGAGGGGCCTGTGGACAGGGGATACATATATATTTCAACAATATATTTCAACAGCTATTCAGGTTTACCAGTGAAAGAAATTTGCTTAGAAGTGAAAATGCTGTTGATACTTTTCATGTATTTTTGTTCACGTTTAATTTATGAAAGAAATAGTGTTAAGTTTTAATTAACTGTTTTCCCACTCTTGTATATTTAGTTTGAGGAAAACAAAGGCGTTTTCTTCTGAATTTTGGCCAAACACAGAAGAACAGAAAACCTAGCAGGAAGCGTGCTAGGCCCTCTCTTTACAATAAGTCTTTGAAGTAGGTATAATTAATCTCATTTTACTGATTCAGAAACTAAGACTCAACAGACATACTAGCTATGTTTTGAATAATACGGTGAATTTATAATATAAATACAGAGCAGTAAAAAGTCAATATAATTAGCAGCTTCTTGAGTAGAAGCTAAAGTGCTCTGTACTTCAAAGATGGGAAGTTGTGGCCTACGGTTAGTCAGAGACAGCTTTATGGATAAAGTGACTCCTAGGCCGATATTTGAAAGAACATAGTATTTGGATTGTTGGAAAGGAAAAACAGACTATGTCTCAGTGATATAAATAGGATGAACAAGGATGAGAAAAGACAAGACTAAACATGACAATTGTTAGGAGGTTTTCTACCAATGTCTTTTGGTTGCAAGTAACAGTAACCCACTAAAACTCATTAGAAGGATGTGCATTCAGAAGGCAAGAGAGAAGTCATAGGGAATACATGAAAATCAAAAAGGCAGGTCTAAGGAAAATAACCTGAGATTGGCAATATTTTCATTTTCTTTCTCATGGGACCACTTAGCTTCTCTGTATATCTGCTCTTCCAACATTTTTTCCAACCAACTTTTCTTTAGTTTGTATGTTCTTAGGCCTTCATGATTTCCCACTCATCAACAACTTCTGTTTTTATTAGTTAAAATGTCTATGTCAGAGATAATCTGATTAAATCCTAGCATCTTTTAGAGGCCTCTAACACATGTCATAGATTTCTAGCTAGCCATTGTCTCCTCCAGGTCATTTCTGATTCGGACAGCTTTGACCATGAGAGTGGGGTCATGAGGCCCACTGTTGAGGGTCAAGGATGATATCAGTAGCAAGAAGTCCTATCTGGTGAACTAATGTTTTATATGGGGGGACCATGGGGGAAGCATGAGAAAAGCACAGTGGGGCATGTACCTTCCTACTTCTTGGATGGGAGTAAAGATTAGAATTTTACTTTCATGAAAAATATCATCATTTAGAAATTACTTTAACGCAAAGATCTTTTTTCTTCCTGGTAGCCTAGTCTACAATGTTGCATCTCTTCAAATTCCTAGTCTCCTTCCAACCTCCTTACCCCTCCTGGCCCCTAGCTCTTCTTTCTGACAATTCCTTCTCTTTTCTGGTCTTAAAGATGAGAAAAGATTGGATAAAAATCTTCAGTTATTTCAGGGTTAAGAGAGAACAACAATAAGACACACCCTAGTGCCCAACACTGATTTAAGATTTAGACATTATATGTGAGGAGGTGGATTTAAAATTTTTTTCTCTTGTATTTTAAAATATTTTCAGAATTTAGTAAAGTGAGCGTATACGTTTCTGTTTACTAGTAAAAAAGTTTTTTTTAACTTTATAGTATTTAGAAGGGTGCCTTGGTGGCTTAGCTAAGTGTCCCAACTCTTTTTTTTTTTTTTTAAATGTTTTATTTATTTCTAGGTGAGAGAGAGACAGCTTGAGCAGGGGAGGGTCAGAGAGAGAGGGAGTCACAGACTGAAACAGGCTCCAGGCTCCGAGCTGGCAGTCAGCACAGAGCCCGACGCGGGGCCCAAACCCACGAACCGCGAGATCATGACCTAAGCGAAAGTCGGACGCTTAACCGACTAAGCCACCCAGGCGCCCCTAAGTGTCCCAACTCTTGATTTGGACTCAGATCATGGTCTCATAGTGGTAGGATCCAGTCTGAGTTGTTGGGCTCTATGCTGGGCATGGAGTCTGCTTAAGATTCTCTCTTTCACTCCCTCTGTCCTTTCCTTGCTTACACATGTACACACACATGTGCTCTTGCTCTAAAATAAAAATAAAAATAAAAATAAAAAATTTGTAGTAATTTAAGATTTGGGTTAAATTGTGGCAAGAATAATATGAAATTAAAAAATTGAGAGAAAATTAAAAAATGAAAATTATTAGATGATGAATTTCTATAAGGCAAAGACTGTGATTTATCTATATTTTCTAACAAGAAACCTAATATATAATTTTGTTGTAGATGATCAATAATAATTTTTAAATGAATTAGTAGTAGATGTGCTGTTTCAATACAGGAGGCAAAGAGAGAATAGATCCTTCATGTATAATAATTTTATCTTGAAATCTTATCAGAATGCTCAAATTTCTCATTCTCTTTAACTTTAGTAGTATTAGTTTTAATTTTAATTTTTTAAACGAGGCTCCATGCCCAATGTGGGGTTTGAACTCCCCACATTTTTCTACCAAAAGTGACTTGTTCTACCAACTGGTCCAGCCAGGCATCCTAGTAGTATTAATTTTTCAAAAATATTTCTTCTTCAGTTAAAATTTATATACCATTTTGGACACTCATTTCAGTTTCTCCCTTTTTACTGCAGTATGAGATATTACCATGTGCTCTCTATAGACACTACAAGTGTAGATGGATCAAAAATATAATCTTTAAAGAATAATTAAAATTATATAATGTCCTATGTATTATAAAACAATTATAGATCTGTCCTTAGATTTTAAAATGGGAATTTATTTTCAGATGCATTTTAGTTTTTCATACTAAATGTTTTTATATATGTGACTGTGAGAAAATGTGTAACTTTTAATATAGATATTCCTAATCCTTAACGAAATAAGGAATAAATGTAATATCTTTCCAATGCAGATCAAACTTATTTTCCTACTTTGTTTTTTGCTCATCTACATATATGGCTTCCCAAAAGGCCACTCCATTTCCTGAATGTATACCATCTTCCAATACCTGGTACCACCATGACTGTCACTTAGCTCAACTTCTTGCAAGGAAAAATCTGTGTAACTCAGCCTTGATCAGGTTTTCACCATTGCTCCAATCTACTAGACTATAAACCCTTGAGGTAGACTACTTAACCTAATTGACTTATTCATTATGTCCCAAATACCTACCTAGCATGCTTCATGGTTTAATAAATGTCTTCTGAAAGGTTGAACATATTATGTTATCATACATGGTTAAACTTTGTATATTGGTGTCCTTATACCATCTGAGTGAAAGAACTTTGATCTGTCTTTAATTAGCTGAGTATGCAAAGATGGCATTTAGGTGCCATCCCAGGTGCCCAGCTAATATAATGTCCCATATTTCCTTGTCATAGACTGGAAAGTTAGGAGTATAGTTCCCTGAGTTCTAGAGGAATTCTAAGAATTTTATACAACTGCCCTTACTTTAATGGACTGTGTACAAAAAGCATGGTTCTTCTAGTGTAGTAGTAGTAGTATACATACTATTGTGTGTGTGTGTGGTAGTAGTAGTAGTAATAGTAGTAGTAGTAATCATTCCAGTAAAGCAGGTGGTATGGTTAGGGATTCTTTTTTTTTTCTTTTTCTTTTTCTTTTTTTTAATAATAGTGCCTACCTCAGAGAGCTGTTCATATATGTATTTTTAATTTTTATGTATTTATTTTTGAGATGGAGAGAGAGCAGAGGAGGGCGGGGAGAGAAAAAACCCGAGAGAGAATCCCAAGCTGCTCCACACTCTCAGTGCAGAGCCCAGTGCAGGGCTCAAACTCACAAACTGTGAGATCATGATCTGAGCCAAAACCAAGAGTCCTGTGCTCAACTGACTGAGCCACCCAGGCACCCCAGGTTAGGGATTATAGAATCCTTCTGTGCTTCCCCATAAAAAAATACATTACTGGGAAACCAAGGAGATCAAAAAACAATGTTTCATTTTTTATGACATTGGTTTGTGGATTTCAAGATATTCTAATAAATAAGTTTTCACAGTTTTGAAAATTTTTTTGCCACTGGGACTATAAAATCCAATACCATAGAAGTGACTTAAAATTTTAGGGTACAGGGGTACCTGAATGGCTCAGTTGGTTAAGTGACCGACTCTTAATTTCACCTTAGGTCATGATCTTGTGATTCATGGGTTCAAGTCCCCAATTGGGCTCTGCTCTGACAGTGCAGGATCTGCTTAGGATTCTCTCCCTCACATCCCCACTCATGCTCTTCCTCCCTCTCTCAAAAATAAACATTAAAAAAAATTAGGGTTCAAAATCAGTGTTTTCTGTGTATTATTTATCTTTGCCTCTCTCACTGGAGTAGTAAGTTCTTCTAGAATTCTGATGTAAGTTCTAGTATAAAAGAATATTGAGATACCAAGTCTTTAGCTTTTTTTTAAATCCTTGAAATAGCCAACCTATACAGAGAATGTTGTCAGCCTTAGTAGAGGGGCAAAGGTAAACCCATGCAAAGAAATCTTGCATCTACTCCTCTTCTCTGAAGCTATCTTTTTTTCTCCTGTTAAATTCTAACTAAATGCATTGAGAACGTATAGTTAGTGTATGTATGTAGTCTCTTCTGCTAACAGTACCTGGATCTATAATATTGCAAATAGAATAAAATTTGTGATTTGTGCTAGGAATTTTCATGGAAATGTTAAGAAGAAATGCAAGTTATAACAGTAGAGTTATTTGAGAATACCTCCTAAGTGAATAGTGCAGGCTTTTAAGTGAATAGTTTACAAATGGCTAAACTCCACATTAAATAATCTACAAATGATTTTAATGATATTCCCATTATTTTGGTAATGGTAAATATACTCTGTGAAGCAGTCATGATAGGATGATAAAAGTTTCAATTGCTTCTTGAAGGTAAATACTGTCCCAGATAACTTCTTACAAGTCAGCCTTCCTCAAAACAAATGTTAATAGGGTAGTAACTGCCCTAAAGCGGCCAACTCATCCTTTAACAGTTTTAACAGCTCAAATTACTCAGTGTGAGGCAGGCTACCTCACTAAGCAAGAAAATTTCAAAGTCTGAGAGAAGAGTATTATTTAGACCAGTGCTATACAATAGAGCTTCTGTAATGATAATGTGATAGTTGTTGAACACTTGAATTTTGGCTAGTGTGACTTTTAAATTTTATTTAATCTTAATTAACTTAAATTTAATTATCTGCATGTTGTTGGTTAATAGCTACCCTATAGGAATGTGCAGATTTAGACATTGCTTTTGATACATTGGTCTTTGATTCATCAAAATTGCTTGCTGTCTAGTTGAATGTTATCCTTAGAAATTAGAATGAAATGTAACGAAAAGACTTGATTTAAAAAATTTTTTTTAATGTTTTATATATTTCTGAGAGAGAGAGAGAGAGTGTGTGTGTGTGAGCAGGAGAGGGTCAGAGAGAGAGAGAGGGAGATACAGAATCTGAAGCAGGCTCCAGGCTCTGAGCTAGCAGTCAACACAGAGCCTGTTGTGCGGCTCGAACCCACGAAATGTGAGATCATGAGCTGGGCCAAAGTTGGAAGCTTAACCAACTGAGCCACCCAGGTGCCCCAAGACTTAATTTTTTAAGAATCTAGTTAAAGATGTAACCACACAGAGAAGAACTATTTTTTAAATATTATAATTGACTGTATATCCCTAGCAAACTGCATGCGAAAGACCAAAATAATTATGTTTTCAGTAACCATATTTTTGTTAGTGTTCATTTTCTTATTCTGAAGTTACTGGTTGTATAGTGTGTCAGAAATTACATGAATAATTCTCTGCTGAGTACTGAAAGTGTCAAGAACTGATATTTGGTACAAGAACTGAGAATTTTTGGCAAGTGAAAAGACTACAGATGTAAAAATGGATATGGTATGATAAAAATCTTATAATCTTAAGTTTAACTTTAAAGGTCATGTTGACATGATCTCTGTCTTTATTATTCATTTGTTCATTTATTTAATGTTTATTTATTTTTGAGAGAGAGACAGAGTGGGAACAGGGAGGCGGCAGAGAGAGAGGGAGACACAGAATCCAAAGCAGGCTCCAGGTTTTGAGTGGTCAACACAGAACCCGACGTGGGGCCTGAACCCATGGCATATATGTGTGTGTATATATATATGTATATATATATATATACACACACACACACATATATACATGTATATATATGTATGTACATATGTATGTATATATACGTGTACATATGTATGTATATATACATGTATATATATGTACATTTATATATATATATATATAGCTATATAATAGCTCTTCCAACAGGTATGAGGTGACACGTCATTGTGGTTTTGATTTGCATTAAACTGATAATTAAAAATGTTTAGTATCTTTTCATGTACCTGTTAGCCATCTGTGTGTTTATTGGGGGAAAATGTCTATTTAGATCTTTAGCCCAGTTTTGTTTTGGTGGGGTTTTTTTGTTTTTTTTATTTTTGTGTTTTGTTTTGTTTTGTTTTTTGCTGTTGAATCATATGAATTCTTTATATATTTTGGATATTAGTCCCTAATCAGATATATGATTTACAGATATTTTCTCCCATTCAGTAAGTTGCCTTTTTATTTTCTTGATGGTTTCCTTTGCTACTTGGAAGTTTTTTTAGCTTGATATAGTCCCACTTGTTTATTTTTTGTTGTTGCTGTTACTTTTGATATCCGATTCAAAAAATCATTGCCAAGACCTATGTCAAAGAGCTTACTTATGTTTTCTTCTAGGGCTTTTACGGATTCAGGTCTTAAATTCAGATTTTCTAATCCATTCTGAATTAATTTTTTATGTGTAATTTTGCTTATGGTAACATGTGGACCAGGTTCATTGTTTTTGCGTGTGGCTGTCATTTTCTTGACACCATTTATTGAAGAGACTGTCCTTTCCCTATTGTATATTCTTGCCTCCTTGGTCATAAACTGATTAACCATTTATGCATAGGTTTGTTTCTGGGATGTTCTCTTTGACTGATCTATATATCTGTTTTTATGCCAACTCCATACTGTTTTAATTATTTTGGTTTTGTAATAGAGTATGAAAACAGAGAGCATGATTCCTCCAGCATTGTTTGTCTCTCAAGATTGCTAGGGCTATATATCCAGGTCTATTGTGGTTCCATGTAAATTTTAGGATTGTTTGCTCTATTTCTGTGAAAAATGCCATTGGAATTTTGATAGGGATTATGTTGAATCTATAAGATTCTTTGGGTAGTTTAGTTATTTTAACAATATTGATTCTTCCAATCTATGAGCACAGAATATTTTCCCATTTATTTGTGTCTTCAGTTTTTTTTTTCCATTAACGTCTTGTGGTTTCCAATATACTGGTGTTTTCACCTTCTTGGTTAAATTTATTCCTAGGTGTTTTATTCTTTTTGATGCAGTTGTAAATGAGATTGTTTTCTTAATTTCTTCTTGTAATAAATAATTATTATTAGAAACACAACAGATGAGGTGCCTGGCTGACTCAGCTGGTTGAGTAGCTGATTCTTGATTTGGGCTGGAGTCATGGTTCTAGAATTACAGGTTGAGCCCCACATTGACTCCATGCAGAGCCTGCTTGGGATCCTCTCTCTCTCTCTCTCTCTCTCTCTCTCTCTCTCTCTCTCTCTCTCTCTCACACACACACACACACACACACACATACACACACACACAGAAAAGAAACAGCTGATTTTTGTGTATTGATTTTTGTATGTTGCAAGTTTATTATTACTGATAATAGTTTTTGATGGAGTCTTTAGAGTTTTCTATATATAGAATCATGTCATCTACAAACAAAGACAATTTTACTTCTTCATTTCCATTTGTATACCTTGTACTTCTTTTTTCTTGCCTAATTGACCTGGCTAGGACATTCAAATTATGTTGAATAAAAGTGAGGTGATGAGACATTCTTGTCTTGCTCCCAATCTTAGAGGAAAAAGCTTTTAGTTTTTTATCATTTGGTATGATGTTAGCTGTGGGCTTGTTATGTATGACCTTTATTATACTGAGGTACATTCCCTCTATACCTGCTTTGTTGAGAGTTTTTTAATCATAAATGAATGTTGAATTTTGTCAAATGCTTTTTCTACATCTGTTGAGATGATCATGATTATTATCCTTCAGTTTTGTTAGTGTGGTATATTGCATTTACTGATTTGTAGATGTTGAACCAGGCTTGTATCTCTAGAGTAAATCCCATTTTATCATGTTGTATGATCTTTTTAACATATTATTGAATTTGGTTTGTTAGTATTTGGTTGAGGATTTTTGCGTCTATGTACGTTAGGGATATTAGCCTGTAAATTTTTATTCTTGTGGCATCAGAGTAATGATAGCTTCCTAAAATGAGTTTAGAAGCGTTTCCTCCTCTTGTATTTTGTGGAAGAGTTTGAGAAGGGTTGGTATTGATTCTCCTTTGAATGTTTGGCAGGCATCACCAGTGAAGCTATCTGGTGCTGGACTTCTGTGTATTGAAAGGCTTTTGAATACAGATTAAATTTCCTTACTAGTAATTGGTCTAATCAGGCTTTTTGTTTCATCATGATTCAGTGCTGGTAGCTTGTATGTTTCTAGGACTATATCTATTTCTTCTAGGTTGTCCACTTGTTGGCATATAATTGTTCATAGTAGTTTCTTATTATCCTCCATATATCTGTGGTATAATAGTAACATCTCTTTCATTTCTGATTTTTATTTACTTGGTTCTCTCACTTTATATCTTGGCTAGTCTAGCTAAAAGCTTGTTAATCTTGTTTATCTTCTCAAAGAACCAGCTCATACTTTCATTGATCTTTTCTATTTTTAGTCTCTATTTCTGCTTTCATCTTTGTTATTTCCGTGCTTCTAACTTAAGTCTTTGTTTATTCTTGTTTTTCTAGTTACTTCAGGTATAAAGTTATGTTGTTTGAGACTTCTTGTTTCTTGAATGTAGGCAGTTACTGCTATGAAATACCCTCTTAGAACTGCTTTTGCTGCATCACATAAATTTTTATGTATTTTCCATTTGCATTAGTCTCAAGGGATTGTTTTTGTTTTCTGTTTTCATTTTTGACCCATTGGTTGTTCGGTGGCATGTTCTCCATATATTTGTGAATTTTCGAGTTTTCTTCATATAATTTCTTCATATAATTGATTTCTAGTTTTATATCATTGTTGTTAGAAAAGATGCTTGAGGGGCTCCTGGGTGGCTTAGTCGGTTAAGCGTCCGACTTTCGCTTAGGTCATGATCTCGCAGTTTGTGGGTTCGAGCCCCGCGTCGGCTCTGTGCTGACTGCCAGCTCAGAGCCTGGAGCCTGTTTCAGTCTGTGACTTCCTCTCTCTCTGACCCTCCCCTGCTCACGCTCTCTCTCTCTCTCCTAGAAATAAATAAAACATTTAAAAAAAAAAAAAGATGCTTGATATGATTTCAGTCCTTCTAAATGTATTAAGACTTGTTTTGTGCCTTAGAGTATGAATTCTGGAGGATGGTCCATGTGCACTTAAGAATAATGTATATTCTGTTGCTTTTGGATAGAGTGTTCTGTGTAAATCTGTTAAGTCTGTCTGATCTAACATGTCATTTAAGGCTGATGGTTTCCTTATTGATTTCTGTCTGGATATTCTATTCATTGATATAAATTGGGTATTAAAGTCCCTTACAATTATTGTGTTGCTGTCCGTTTATCCCTTTAGGTGTGTTAGTATTTGCTTTTATATTGAGATGCTCCTATGTTGAGTGCATAATATGAATGTTATATCCTATTGTGGATTGAATTCTTTCATTATGTAATGCCCTTCTTTGTCTCCTTTTATAGTCCTTGTTTTAAAGTCAGTTTTGACTGATATAAGTATAGCTGTCTTAACTTTCTTTTTTTTTTTTTTTCGTCTTATAGCACACATTTATTTACAAATGATTATGCTAAAATTAACCCAAAATTTCAAAGAGATTGCAAAGGCCTTACGTAGGTGTATTTGGGAGTCAAATTTACCTTTCTGATTCCAGTTTCAAATCTCACAGAAAATTTTGGTCTATTATGAGTTTATTTTATTTTATTTTTTTTTACAAATAGTTTATTGTCAAATTAGTTTCCACATAACACTCAGTGCTCATCCGCACAAGTGTCCTCCTCCATGCCCATCCTCCCCTCCCCCTCACATCCATCAGTCCTCAGTTTTTGTCAGCATTCAAGAGTCTCTCATGGTTTGCCTCTCTCCCTTTCCCCCACCATTTCCCCCCTTTTTCTCCCCTTGTTCCTCCATCAAGTTCCTCCTAATCCTCCTGTACGTGCAAACATATGATATTTGTCTTTCTCTGCCTGACTTGTTTCACTCAGCATAACACCCTCAAGGTCCATCCATGTTGCTACACATGGCCAGATTTCATTGTTTCTCATTGCCATGTAGTATTCCATGGTATAGATAAACCACATCTTCTTGATCCATTCATCTGTTGATGGACACTTAGGCTCTTTCCATGTTTTAGCTATTGTGGAGAGTGCTGCTATGAACTTAACTTTCTTTTTTTTTTTTTTAATTTTATTTTTGAGAGAAAGAGACAGTGTGAGCAGGGGAAGGTCAGAGAGAGTGGGAGACATAGAATCTGAAGACAGGCTCCAGGCTCTGCGCTGTCAGCACAGAGCTCGACGCGGGGCTCAAACCCACGAACCATGAGATCATGACCTGAGCTGAAGTCAGACGCTTAACCGACTGAGCCACCCAGGCACCTCTAGCTTTCTTTTGCTTTATATTTGCATGGAATGTCTTATTCCATCCCCCCTCACTTGCAATTTGTGTGCTTTCTTACGTCTGAAGTGAGTCTCTTGTAGGCAGCAGTACAAATTGCGTCTTGTTTTATATATCCATTTAGCCACTATAATGAAATATAATTACTTTAATTAATTTCTTTGAATTGTAAAATCTAAAATGTGACCACCTACTATTTTTCTTTTGGGGTAACATTACAATAAGATAGAACTAATACATTTTTAGCTGTACTCTCTTCACCCTCTAAACAAGTTACTCTTAGGTTAATAAAGAATCATTTTTATAAATATGAAAGATATTTTTTCTTTGTTTATAATGTTAGGACTATTAAGATAGTTTAGTACCATTTAAACTCAAATCTTTCCCAGTGTTTCCAGGAGTACCTATGATTTCTATGCTAGAGTTTTAAAATGTTATTTTAGGGGCGCCTGGGTGGCTTAGTCGGTTGAGCGTCCGACTTTCGCTTAGGTCATGATCTCGCGGTTCGTGGGTTCGAGCCCCGCGTCGGGCTCTGTGCTGACTGCCAGCTCGGAGCCTGGAGCCTGTTTCAGTCTGTGACTCCCTCTCTCTCTGACCCTCCCCTGCTCACGCTATCTTTCTCTCTCTCTCCTAGAAATAAATAAAAAATCTTTAAAAAAAATGTTATTTTAATATTCCTTGTGATCATTTTGAAACAAATTTGATAGAATACTAGCTCTATTATCCAGATAATACAATTTAATAGTTACAGCATTACTATTTTTCTTGCTGTATCTTTGGGGGTTTGTTTATTTATTTATTTATTTATTTATTTATTTATTTATTTATTTAGAGAGAAATAGAGCGAGGGAGGAGGGGCAGAATCCCAAGCAAGCTCCCACCTGACAGGCTCCACCTGTCACAGCCTGATGTGGGGTTGGAATTCACAAGCTGTGAGATTATGACCTGAGCATAATGATGAAGAGTCAGATGCTTAACCTTCTGAGACACCCAGGCACCCCTCTTTGTTTTCCTTTTGCATATGAACCATCAATTTAAGGCACATAAATAATGAATACACATTTTCATTTATTCAACAAATATTTAATAAGCAAATATTTTGGTCAAAATACCCTACTAAGGCTCTATGAGAACTATAATATACTACAAATCTGATTTCTGCTGCTATAATCCTTTTTTTTTTTAAGTTCATTTATTTATTTTGAGAGAGAGAAAGAGGGGGTGGGGGAGAAACACAAGTAGGAGAAGGCAGAAAGGGAGAGAGAGAATCCTCAGCAAGCTCCACACTTTCAGCATGAGATTATAAGTGCATAAAATTAACTGTAGTACATAGTGTGCTACTATAATGATTTTTTAGCCACCTCCTACTGCTATCACAGTGAGCTCCAGTTTTGGTAGTGTCTGCTTAAAATGCTGAGTGATGCTAATCATCTGTGTGAGCAGTTCATCTCTCTAGTAAATTGCATATCACAGTAAAAAGTGATCTCTCATGGTTCTTGGCTACTTTTCATATTGTTTAATGCAATACCATAAATCTTAAATAACATCTTGGGACCCATATGAAGTGGATGATGGAAGTTCCCAAGAAGCACAGAAAAGTCATGACATTACAAGAAAGAGTTGAATTGCTTGATATGTACTACATCTGTAGTTGACTGCATCCAGATAAATGAATCTAGCATAAGGACCACTGTAAAAAAGGAAAAATAAATTCCTGAAGTGGTTACTGCAGCTACACCTGCAGGCACGAAAACCTTGCACTTGTTGTGGAATACCTTTTTATTTTGTACCGAAAATACAGCTTTTATGTAGGTTCAGGATTGCTATAAGAAAGGCATCTCTGTATACCTATAAATTCCAATATGATTTGAGAAAAAGCAAAATCATTATATATGAAAAAGGAAAAGGAGGGTGCAGGATCTAAAGGTGAAAATTTTAATGCCATCAAAGCATGGTTTGATAATTTTAGAAAGAAGTTTGACTTAAAAGATGTCAAGATAACAAGAGATGTAGCTTCTGCCAACCAAGAGGTCCTAGACAGGTTCCCAGGCACCATTAAGAAAGTTATTAAGGAGAAAATAACTGAACAACTTTGTGGGTTTTTTTTTTTTTTAAGTTTATTTATTTTGAGAGAGAGAAAGAAAGGGAGAGAGAAAGAGATGCTGAGCAAGCTCACACACAAAGGAGGGGCAGAGAAAGATGGGGAGAGAGAATCCCAAGCAGACTCTCTGTGCTGTCAGCACAGAGCCCAACTCAGGACTATATTGAGAGATAATTAGAGATCATGACCTGAGCTGAAATCAAAAGTTGGTTGTGCAACCAACCGAGCCACCAGGTACCCCTGAACAAGTTTTTAATGCAGATGAAAGTACCCTACTCTGGAAGGACACATTCACACGCACTCTCACATACATGCACACATGCACACAGGACATTTATTAGTAAGGAAAACAAGAACACCAGGATCTAAGGTAAGAAGGGATAGGTTAACTCTACTATTTTGTACAAATGCAGTTAGATGTTAAGATCGGAACTGCCTTTATTTGTAAAGCTGCTAATCCTTGGTTAAAGGAAAAAGATAAATACTAGCTGCCAGTCTTTTGGTTGTACAAGAAGAAGGCCTGGAGATCAATAATCCTTTTTCTGGATTGGTTCCATTGATGCTTTGTCCCTGAAGTCAGGCAATACCCTGCCTTTTTAAAGTTCCTTTGATATTGGACAATTCTCCCTAGCTACCCAGATCCCCGTGAGTTTAGAAAGGTGTTGAAGTGATCTACTTGCCCTCAAACACAATGTCTTTAATTCAGTTTCTAAGTCAGGGGGGTCATAAGAACCTTTAGGGCTTTACACATGGTGCTCTATGGAAAGGTTTGTCAATGCTACGGAAAAGAGCCTTGATAGGGAAAACATCATGAAAGTCTGGAAGGATTATACCACTGAAGATGCCATCATTGTTATAGAAAATTCCTTGAAAGCCATCAAGTCTGAAACAAATTCCTGCTGGAGAAAATGTTGTGCTTGACTTCACAGGATTTACATAGCCAATCAAGGAAATTATGAAAAAGATTGGTACAAGGGAGGTAAAGGGATTTTAAAGTATGGATCTTGGAAAAATTCAAGAGCTAATAGACACCATACCAGAGGAGTTAACTCAAGATGACTTGATGGAAATGAGTGCTTCCAAAACAGTGCCAGGTGATGAGGAAGAAGACATAGAAGAAACAGTGCCAAATTGATATTAGAAGATCTGGCAAAAGTGTTCTAATTACTTAAAATTGCTTTTTAACTTCTTTTATAATATAGACCCTTCTGGGGCACCTTAGTGGCTCAGTCAGTGGAACATCCAACTCTTGATTTTGGCTCAGGGCCTAATCTCACCATTCATTGGTTCCAGCCCTGTGTCAGGCTCTGTGCTGACAGCATGGAGCCTGCTTAGGATTCTCCCTCTCTCCAACTCTCTGCCCTCCTGTGCTCTCACTCGTTCTCTCTCTCTCTTTCTTTCTCAAAATAAATAAATTTTAAAAAGTGGACTATGATATGAGCACTGAAATTAAAACAAATGGTGTAAATATTAGTACTGTACAGAAATGTTTCTAGAGAAATTTAAAGCAAAAAAGTCAGAAATTACAATGTACAGTATTTCTATAAAGTTACATCAAGTATATGCTTGTCTCTCCTACCTCCCCCTCCCCCTCCCCCACCTCTTTCACCTTTGTCACCCATGAGACAGCAAGACTAAATCCTCCCCTTCCTCCTCCTTCTCAGCCTATTCAGTGTGAAGATGGCAAGGATGAAGACCTCATGGAAGTGGTGATCTACTTCCCCTTAATGAATAGTAAATAATCATGCTATACAGTTAATAAGCTTATCTGTTGTGTATGTCTTCATGTGAAAATCTAATAACTGTACAGCAAGAACTGAGTGTTTTTGTGTCATTACCTTCAACACCCCCTAAGTTTTTATCATGTAGAACATTATGTGAAAGATTTTTATGGAGGCAGATAGCCTATACTTAACACAGACATAAGGTGAATAATATTTAATATATAATCAGTATATTCATTTTCTTACTATTTTATAACTTTGCTTTAAGAGAATTTCATTATTGTACAGTATGCCTCCCTCATATTTGGAGAAACTATCAGCCTGTTTTCACAGGTGTTTTTTAATGTAACAATGTTTCCAATACTCTATTAATAAACTGTGACTGTAATACTATGAAACCATAAAAATTTTATAACAATTTATTCATTAGTGTTTAGGCTTGGTTACTGTGAAGCCATTGGTTACTGTGAAGCCATTGCATCCATTATACTAGGCTATTATAAAGCATTCTTATTGATACTTTTTATTATCAATGCATGAATCATTATACTCATAAACAAGCATGATTTCTTTTTTTCATTATCTTTACATTTTTTTATTTCTAGTGTTAATAATACATGTAACATCTAGAGTAGGTTTTTTTAATCATATATGATTTTTATAACATTTTCTTTTCTCTATTGTGAGAAGACAGTATATAATGTATATATAAAATATGTGTTAATCAGCTGTATGTTATCAATAAGACTCCTGGTTAACAGTAGGCTATTAATAATTAAGATTTTCATGAGTCAAAAATTATGTAGCTTTTTTTTACTCTCCTGGGGGGGGAGTCAGTGCTCCAACTCCTGCATTGTTCAAGGGTCAACTATAGTTATATACTTGCTTTCTAGCAGATAGGGACACATTCAAGTTTTAGAAAGCATTAAACATCAGAAATGCACATGATTGCTTACATTTAGAATGTTTGAAATCATCTTTTAAACCTGTCTATAAATATATTCTGTAAGCAATTTGACTAGATTTATATATTTTAAGCCTACTTATTGATATCAATACCCAACTAAACAAGAGGAAGACATGGTATTAGTGTTGGTAGGACTCACTGTGAGGCTTGATCCCACAAACTGTGAGATCATGACCTGAGCCAAAATCAAGAGTCGTACACTTAACCAACTAAGCCACCTAGGTATCTCTGTACTTTTTTTTTTAAATCAAAGTTAGCTCATACTTTATGTTATTTATATATGTTGCCTTTTTCACTTATTATTATACCATGGATGTTTTCCTGTGTTAAATAATATTAGAAAATAAGATTTTTAATGGTTATGTGATATACACTTGAATAAATATTTCAGTTTATATATCTCTTCATTTTATTTTGTTGGAGTATAGAAATTATTTCCAGATTTTGATATGTCATAGACCCTCTTAATTTTTTATGCTATTACATTTTCTTTTTCTGGGTTTTTATAGATATTTGGAAAGGAAAAGAAAAAGGCTGAATCAGGGACTTTTTTAGATGCTTTTTAAAAATTTATTATTTCTTTCTTTCCTTACTTTTAAGTTTTTTTTAAAATTTTATTTTCTTTGGTAATCTCTACACCCAATTGATGTTCTAATTCACAACCCCAAGATCAAAAGTTACAGGGTCTTCTGTCTGAGCCAGCCAGGTGCCCCTACATGCTTTTTTTAAACCAGGAATTAAAAAATTTTTA
Organism: Proteles cristata cristata; assembly: GCA_017311185.1. Lineage (NCBI taxonomy): Eukaryota > Metazoa > Chordata > Mammalia > Carnivora > Hyaenidae > Proteles > Proteles cristata. Next base: position 141,758 of record JAESUZ010005050.1, read on the forward strand.
TTTATTGTTACTTTTTTAACATTTTCACTTATTATTGAGAGGCAGAGCATGAACATGGGAGGGGCAGAGAGAGAGGGAGACACAGAATCTGAAGCAGGCTCCAGGCTCCAAGCTGTCAGCACAGAACCTGATGTGGGGCTTGAACCCACAAACCGTGAGATCATCACCTGAGCTAAAGTTGGATACTTAACTGACTGAGCCACCCAGTCACCCCCTAAACTAGGAATTTTTAAGACCACAGTTTTTATTCTGGTTCTTCTTATTTTGGACCTAAAACTTTTTTTTTTTAATTTTTAAAACAAAATTTATTTTCTGTCACACTTATTTCTTTAAAGTGTTAAAAAACATACTGTCTACAACTTAACCTGTTCCTTAGTAATTCAGATTATAATAAAATGTCTTAAATAACAAGAGTGAGGTCAGACTTTTGTCTCTGACACTTAACACCTTTGTCTATGGCAGCTTACGTAATTTTTTCTATGCTTGTGGTTCCTTATCTGAAGATTACTATTGATGATGACAGTAATACATTTGGAGTTCACGTCAAAGAGAAAATACTTATTAACATAGTGCCTGATGTAAAAACTGAGCCCTCAAGAAGTACTATGGTGATGGTGGAGTTATAGTAGGATTGTAAGTGGTGACAATACTGTCAGTAATAGTAGAGGTGTACTTAATATATTGTCTCAAGTTTTTCCATTGTGATGTTCAATTTTAAGTTAACTTACATGTTATGTAACTTATGTATGTTATGTAAGTTACATGTAACTTACATGTTACTAGTTTTTTGGGTTTTTTTGCTCTATTTCTTTTCAGTGTTTTTTTCAAATCTTGTGTTTGTGGTGTTTTTGGTCCTTTATACAACTTTTGAACCTATTTCTTTTGAACGGTGTGTTTTACAGTATATCAGTTACCAATTTTATTTTGCCTACAATAGAATTAAATGATTTCACTAAAATTGTTTTACTGAAAATTTGGTGGATGTATTTTTAATTCCTTTCAGATTACTAAATATATAAACAAAAATTCAAAAAGGTAATAATAAGATCAGCATTTAAATATCTCGCTCATCCTATCTTTTTTCACTTCAAACTAGTTTTTCACTTACCCAGGTTTTATTAGAGTTTAATGATAAGAATGTCAAAGAAAACAGTAGTGACTATGAAGAACATCTCTATAATTTCCCCTCATGTTTTATATTTAGCTTATTCAGCCAAAACATATTGTGCACATTCTATGTATGAGGCTAAAGGGATAGATGGAGAAAGTTTGTAGAGTCCATGATTTTATGTTTTATCTTAAATGTAACTGCAATGTTACTGAAAAATTTAAGCAAGGAAGTGCTGTTATCTAATTTATATTTTTAACAAAGATTACTCTGTGAAGAATGGATTTTACCAGGAAGGATTAGGGTATTGGGACAAGTTTGTTTCCAGGGGAAAACTATTAGTAACATGGATCAGGGTGGTACTATGGAGATGGAAAAATGTAAATTCATTTAAGATTATGGTCAAAGTAGACTTGAGAAGACAAGGTGATAGACTCCATTAGGGTTTCAGGAGGATAGACGCGTACATGCTCATCCCCTGTATGGGAGATAAATTCCATGCTTTGCATACAGAGTTTCTCTCATGACTTGCTTCCTGCCTTCACGATACCATCATCTAAATTTTTCCATCAGTTTGTTTGCATTCCCCCAGTCAGAATACTGCCAACTTTTATTTTAAAATTCTCTTTATCTCCTGGTTAATTTCTGTATTCTTTTTATAGTCTTTCTTTCTTCAGAGCCACAGACTCCCCTGAATAGATTTTGCTTAGTTTACATGCATTGTCTTAGCAATGGGATCCCAGCACTGAAGTCATACTAATGATGGGCCAGACTAGTGTGAGTGAAGTTATGAAGGGCATGTAAAAAAAATGGAAACCCATTGTAGACAATTTCATTGTAACAATCTTAGTTGAAAGTAAAGTATATAATATGAGAGGCAAAATAGAGATGAGTGGTCAAAGGAGAGTTTTTGTTGTTTTTAAAGATGGAAGATAATGGAGAAGAATCCAGTAGAGTGAAGATATAGAAGAGAGGGAAAAGTCAATGGAGTAAAGTTCTTGAAAACCACAAAAAGGTGATAATAAGTTTAAGGGAATGAAGGAAGTCCACAAAGGATGAGTCGTTCAGTTTTAAATTTTCTAAGAGGAAGAAATTGTTTTATTACAGTGTTGAAAATCCATCACTTTGTTCCCCCTAACCTCGAAGAGGCAAGTTACTAAATATTAATGTCAGTAGAGCCAACCATTCTATTCTACAGTTACCTTATTTTGCTCTTATTCTTTTCTATTTCCTCTTTAAAACAAATAAAGATAGAAAAGAGAGAACTGAGTATCCAGAGGGATATTGACAAGGAGATAGTACTTAGATAATAAGATAGGTCACTTACAACTTCCCCAGGTGGGTGATTGACTCAGCCTGCCAGAAACAGGGTATTTGGGATGCTGAATTAGGAGGGTATCCTTCATACGAGAATGACATCTAATTTGAGGACATACTGTTCAATGGCTTGAAATTAGGATTTAAAGACCAAATAAGAGTGACAGTGCCTCCTAACTCCAATTGAGGACTCAGATTTTAAAGTCACAACAAATAGGATTGAACAGATGGCCATGTTGTTAAGAAGTGATATGAGGCATATCCTTCAGATCAGTGATTTGCAAACATTTTTTAAGGCAGTAGGATCCTTTTTCTCAAACAAAATTTCACATGGAATCTCAATATACAAAATAGATAAAACAGGACCTTTGACAGAAGCCAGAATACGGGTGAGAGTCATGACCTCTCCTTCCTCTCTGTGCCATCTTCCAAGGTGCTTAAAGATAACTAAGACTCTGCAGAACATTTTTTTTTATATTTTTATTTATTTCTAGGAGAGAGAGAGAGACAGCGTGAGCAGGGGAGGGTCAGAGAGAGAGGGAGTCACAGACTGAAACAGGCTCCAGGCTCTGAGCTGGCAGTCAGCACAGAGCCCGACGCGGGGCTCAAACCCACGAACCGCGAGATCATGACCCAAGCGAAAGTCAAACGCTTAACCGACTAAGCCACCCAGGAGCCCCTCTGCAGAACATTTTAAAATACAATTTATTTAAATCAAAAGGAGACAAAAAGAGTTCACCTTTTTCTCTCACCCTGCTGCCTCCAGTATCTGGTAATCAACAGTCTGTTCTCTGTATCTATGAGCTTGATTTTGTCTTACTTTTAGTTCTAAACATTTTTTTTAAGATTTTTCACATAAGAGAGATCTTATGGCATTTGTTTTTCTCTTTCTGACTTATTTTGCTTAGCATAATCCCCTCAAGTTCTATTCATATTGTCACAAATAGCAAGATTTCACTCTTTATTTCTGGCTGAATAATATTCGATTTTATATATTGATATATATATATATCTATCTCACAGTTTCTTTATCCATACATCAATTGGAGGTTGTTTACCCATCTTGGCTATTATAAATAATACTACCGTGACCATAGGGGTGCATATTATCTTTTTGAGTTAATGTTTTCCTTTTCTTTTGATAAATACCCAGTAATGGAATTACTGGATCATGTGAACATTATATTTTTAATTTTTTGAGGAATCTCCATACTGTTTTCCATAATAATCACACCAATTTATACCCACACCAACTGTGCACAGGGTTCCTTTTTCTTCATACCCCTGCCAATACTTGTTATTTCTTATCTTTTTGATAATAGCCATTTTAATAAGTGTGAGGTACTATCTCTTTGTGGTTTTAATTTGCATCACCCTGATGATAAATGGTATTGAACATCTTTCATGTACTAACAGAGCCAAGTAATCAAGGGGTGTTCCCCCGGTGACAGCTACAAAACCCAGGCACCAGACATAAAAACCAAGATACCAGATGCATGTAAAGGTCCTCAGTAAGAGATGCTAGCACTCTGGAGTGTGACAAATGGTGAACTCCAAGATAGTATCCACCCTCAATGATCTCTGGAAAAGATTACAGTTAGCCCCTCAATGTATTTTTAATTAGATGCTTCCTGCTCAAGTCAAATGCATGATGATTAGCTAACAGACTTCCCTCACAGAGAGATTAGTTTGTGGGTCTGTTGCTTCTTGCTCTGACCTGGGGATGGTAGCTGGTTAAGAACCTTTCTCTGCTTGTTACAGTCCTGTGGACCCATGAAGGCATGCCTCACTAGCCAGCAGAGCCAAGTGATGTACAGGTACCTCTTGAAAGCAGTCATAAAAATCAGTGTTCTAGATGTAGGATTATTATAGTCTGTGGGACCAGGAAGACAGTCTCCCTTGGCCTCCATAGCTTGGCAATCAAGAGGTGTTCCCTAGGCAGTGGCTCTCAAAATTGGGGTACTAGTTGTATGTAAAAGCTGTCTTTTGAAAGTCACTGATGGTCTGGAGCACAGCAAAAAGGAAAGTGTGAAGATGACATCTGCCAGCCTCCATCCCAGAGGAGCATTCCAGCAGACCCCTGGATGTATGTGTTAAAGTTAGCTGCTGCTCTCTCATGCCGATGCTTTAATGTAAGTGGGTAAACCTTCACATTAGGTCTGGGCACCAATGGCTGCTTCTGAGCTGGATCCTGGGGTGGCTGAATCTGGGCATGAGTTCTTTAAAAGCAGTTTCTTAGATCACTACAGTCTTATAGGTCTTGGGTGCAAGCCTTGTTGTTTTTCAAAGTTCATTGTCTTGGGAGCTCATCTTTCAAGTGTGTGTGTCATAAAAGTTGGGATGCCCAATGTGGGGCTTGAACCCTTTGCTCCTCAGGAGAACTTCCTGGATTTTGGGTTCTTTCCTGGTAATGGGTCTCTATGCCGGGAGTGGGATTTTATAGCAAGACTGTCCCAGTCTCTTAGCTGCTTTAATGTGGTTTTCTTGTTCACCTGATATCTAGTTATTACGTAGCCAGACTTTAGGTTTTTGTTTGTTTGTTTTTAAAGGAAATTGTTTCATAGGTAGCTGTAGACTCAGTATGTCTGTGGGAGGAGGTAGATTAAAGATCCTTGTGCACCACTATCTTGAACCGGAACTCACTTGAACATATTGAAAGGTAATTTTGAGTAATACCAAATCTTTAGAAATCTTTTCTCTTTTTTAAAGATCAATTTAATTGTCATTACTACTAGCACATGGTACAAAATTTTCAGGTGGTAGAAAAGATAAATGGTGAAAAATAATTAATCTATCCTAGATGCCAATTCTTTCATCCCTTTACCTAAGACTAAATACTTACAAGTTTCTTACATATTTTTCTAGAAGTATTCTGAGCATACAAAGAATATATACCTTTTTTTCTTCATCTCATGTGAGATCATTCTATTTCTATTCCTCCTCAGTTTACTTTTTTCATTTAATTAGATTATCTAGTATAGATCTACCTCATTCTTTTATAATAGCTGCATAGTATTCTATCAAAAGGATGTCCCATAATATAACAATTCCTAATTGATGGAATATTTTGTTCTTAAAGGTCATTTACAATTAATATGTGAGAATATACTTCTTGAATAAACCTAAGAGTTTGAACAGGAGAGTGATAATACAGAAAGACGAACCTAATGCTAGAATTACCAGAACAAAAGTATTTTTGCATGATACTCACAAACTCTGAACATAATTTTATTCTTTAAGAAGCGTTTTTTTTTTCTTTTGCTATTTTAACTCTGCTTCTTCCCCACTGAAAAGGAGTTTTTATTCTACTTAATCAGACCTGTACTACTTAATATCTTTTTCTTCAACTTCTGAGTGTATGTGGATACACTTCTGTTTGTTACCCTGCTTTATTTTTCTCAATCTCTTTTTCAGCAGCCTCAGTTACTCTCCAGAAATATCTTAGAAATTCTAATTAGTTTAGTTGTATTTCCTAGTTAAGCAAAGAAGTTCTTTTGTTTATACTTTGGGACCCCTTGCATTTGTAGATGAAATGAACAACCAGCTAGACCCTGCCTCTCTTTTTATCCTTCTAACTTTTGTATCCTTGTTAGAAATTTCTTTTAAGTTTTTTAAAGTTTATTTATTTTTGAAGGAGTGAGGGGGAGGGGCAGAAAGAGAGAGGGAGACACAGAATCCAAAACAGGATCGAGGCTCTGAGCTGTCAGCACAGAGCCCAATACAGAACTCCTCTGAGCTGAAGTCAGATGCTTAACCAACTGAGCTACCTAGGCACCCCAGAAATTTCTAATCCTGGCCAGTGTTCAAATTCATATACTCTACCTATAGTTTAGCTGATCCATACATGTTAAATTTTATTCAAATCTTCTACAATATTCTTTTTTTTTTTTAAATTTATTTCTGAGAGAGAGAGAGAGAGAGGGAGACAGAATGAACAGGGGAGGGTCAGAGAGAGAGGGAGATAAAGAATTTGAAACAGGCTTCAGGCTCTGAGCTGTCAGCACAGAGCCCAATGTGGGGCTCGAACTCACAACTGAGAGATCATGACCTGAGCCAAATTTTGTCGCTTAACCGACTGAGCCACCCAGGCACCCCTATAATATTATTTTATATCTTTGCATAACCTCTTCCTCATAGATGTTTCCTTGCAACGGAGCACTTAATTCTTTGAATGGAAAAGGATACTCTGATTAGATATTTATTGACCAGTATGAAAATCATTGCTTTAATCTTGCATAATTTTCTTATCAAGTCTCTTGAGGTATAAATAAGATGAGTAAATCTTTGTAAGATTTACCAAAAATATATAATTTAGCATAACACTTGGAGATAGAACCAAGACCAATGAAAAGGAAGATAAGGAAAAAGTGGAATTAAATTGTTAAATATTTTAATGCAGTGTGAATATTTTTATTATTTTTTTTTACTGTCAATTTGATAAAACTGTGATAGGGACTTGAGGGGTAGTTTAATTCAAACCTGTCCTTTTGCAGATAAGGAAACTAGTCTTCAGGGTGTCTAGGACTTGCTCCAGATCACTGGCTGTGACATAGGGTACATGATTGCTAGGCCACTTTTGTTTGAGGATATAACTGTTTACCTGTTTATAGTGGTAGTTAAAATGTGTAAAGCAGCAAAGGAAATTGATTCACTTTATATATTCATTTTTAAACCACAGTATACATACTTAATGACTCGAAAGAACTATGTCTTTAAGTGTAGGTAAATTAAAGTTTAGTAAATAGAATGATTTTCCTTCAAACGTATTATGTTTGGAGAATATTTGTTTGATGTCTAATAAGGTGTTTCTGCCTCATCTCCTATTTCACAAAATCCCTTACGAAAGAATGTTTGTGTCTTCTTGGCTCTTGTTTTTGGTCTGCTATTTAATATCTTGAAATATTATTTATCTAAGTGTTCAGTTACCTGGATGTTATATAAAGAAATAGTTATAGGGGCTCCCAGGTGGCTTAGTCGGTTGAGTGTCTGACTCTTTATTTTGGCTCAGGTCGTGACCTCACAGTCTTGAGATCGAGCCCCCTGTCAGCCTCTTGCTGAGCTTGGAGCCTGCTTAGGATTCTGTCTCCCTCGGCCTCTCCCCTACTTGTGCATGTGCTCTCTCTCTCTTTCTCTCTCTCTCTCTCTCTCTTTCAAAAACAAATAATAAAAGAGTTCTATAAAATCCTTTGCCAAAACTTTTAGAAAATAATGGACCTGCAAATCTACAGTTAGTGATACCACTAAACCAAAAGAAGCAGAATAGTGACCTCTTCCTGATATTTTTGATGACTGTGTTTCACTTTAGTTCATAATGCAACGAAAAGCAAAATTTCACCAAATCTGCTTATGTGTTTTGAATTCTCACAGAGAACTTTTGGTGGTGTTGGCAACAACTAAGGCAGAACACCTTTCAGGAGGAAGACCTATGTCTGTTTTTATGTTTACTTTCTGAATATTCAGCCTATTCTATCCTTCTGCTTTCAGTACTAAAGAATCGAACAAAAGGCAGCTGATCACGTTTGCATTTCTTTGCCAACGGGTCTTGCCCTTCCCTATTAGCACCTGTTCAGGTTTACACCTAGCAGCTGTCAGTGTTCATAAACTCTGATTACACAAAAGGGAAGTTTGATATGCCTGAATTTGAACAGTATTATCATTAACAAGTGATCGTTGAATCTTTCTGAAGTATTGAAAATCAGCAGTCAGGGAAGAAGTTGTTTGCAGTAATTCTGATTTTTGTCTTTTCTCAGAATTGCTATTGGTAATTGTCACTTTTTTTAAAGTTTATTTTGAGAGAGAAAGAGAAGGAGGGAGGGTCAGAGAGAGAGAGAGGGCAAGAGAATCCAAAGCAGGCTCTGTGGAATCAGCATGGAGTCTGATGAGGACTCCATCTCACAGCCGTGAGATAGTGACCCAAGCTGAACTCGAGAGTCGGATATTTAACTGCCTGAGCCACCCAGGCACCCTGGTAAATATCATCCTAATAAAATATAGTAAATTCATGTTATCTACAGTGAGCAAATATTCTGATATGTGTTTGTTACATATTCTACATTGTTAATTTTAAACAATTAGGACAAAATGTAAAATACAGACCAGAGTCTGACACAAAAGTTAGTTGAAGACAATGTTTAAATCAGCTTGAATCATGTTATAACAATAACAATTACATAGAATTACTACTTGGCAGAAAGTTTTAGTTAATTGAATTTCAAGTTATACAAGTTTTGATACTTTAGATCAGGATTTCTGAGCCTTAGTGCTGCTAACATTTTGAACCGGCTAATTCTCTGTGTGGGGGATGTCCTGTTCATTGTAGGAGTTGAGCGGTATCCCTAGACTCTGTCTCTGCAGAGTCAGTAGCATCTTCTCAGACGTGGCCATCAAATATGTCTCCAGACTTTGCCAAATGTTTCCTAGTGGCCAAAGTGGACATTATAAAGTCACCTCTGATTGAGAGCTAGTGCTTTAGATTATGGGAAAGATCTGTAATGAATCAAATCTTTTATAATCCCTTCATCATCATCTGCATATTTTTCTTCTGTTGTGCACATCAACAAATGTATTTTTTACCATAGTGTTTTATGTTAATTTTCAGTTGTAGTAATCTTTACCTTACCTTGGTTATTAGCTTTATAAATCAAAGAATTCTGAAGTTATACATTAAAAAGTATATTCTTAAGTGGCCTTAAGCTAGAAGATGCACCTACTAATTGATATTCTTCCACAGCTTAGTGTTTGTGATGGGGGAGTCATGTTATTATGTAGTCCCTTCATTTTTATCTTACGGTATTTGGGCTGTTTTGGGTCACAGAGAGTCAGTTTGTTGGTAGTGGTTTGGACCTGACGTGAAGGTGGTATTCTTAACACATAGGGTCAGAATGACAAGCTATTAAGGGGCGCCTGGGTGGCTCAGTGGGTTAAGAGTTTGACTTCAGCTCAGGTCATGATCTCACGGTTCGTGGGTTCCAGCCCCGCATCAGGCTCTGTGCTGACAGCTCAGAGCCTGGAGCCTGCTTCAGATTCTGTGTCTCCCTTTCTCTCTCTGCTCCGTCCCCACTTGCACTCCGTGTCTCAAAAATAAATAAACTATAAAAATAAATTAATTAATTAATTAAAAAGAATGACATGCTATTATAGGAGTGCCAGTACAAGATCTGGATGTTCTGGCCCTAACAGAAATCTGAATAGAGATGCTTCTTGGATGCCTGACCCATTTTTATTTTAATGAATATATTTTTCTTTTATTTAAATTTAAAAAAATGTTTATTTATAGAGAGAGTGAGCAAACGTGAGTGGGGGAAGGGGCAAAGGGAGAGAGAGAATGAGAGAGAGAGAGAGAATATCTTAAGCAGGTTCCTTGCCAAGCATGGACCCTGAGGCAAGGCTCGATCCTAGGACCCTGGGATCATGACCCAAGCCAAAAAGAGTCACTCAACCAAGTGAGCCACCTCTGCATACATTTTTCTTAAATGATCTGAAGAGATGGGTTTTTACTATTTTATTTAATATGCTTGAATAACGAATAACAATTTAATGTAATCATAAATAATTATATTTTTTCAACTGAAAATTAATGTATCCCCATTTTCACATATATTGTATTCCAGTTTATTTGGAAAGTTTTATGGCAAAACTCCTCACCATTCATACTTATACAATTGCAAGGCATTTATTTTTAATTCGTAACACAAAATTTATCTGGCTAAAAAAATGTACTAATATGCTAAACATACATATAACCTATAAATAGATATGACCAAAACATTTACTTGAAATGAATAATTGAAAATACCTTAAGGTTTCATTTATTGCCACATATACACACGGGTAATTATATACACAGGCATTCACTTTTTTTGTTTGTGCTTGAAACTATTTTTTTTATTATTTTTAAAATTTACATTCAAGTTAGTTAGCATATCTTGCAACAATGATTTCAAGAGTAGATTCCTTAATGCCCCTCACCCATGTAGCCCATCCCCCCTTGCAACCTCTCCAGTAACCCTCTGTTCTCCATATTTAAGAGTCTCTTATGTTTTTGTCCCCCTCCCTCTTTTTATATTATTTTTGCTTCCCTTCCCTTATGTTCATCTGTTTTGTATCTTAAAGTCTTCATATGGGTGATGTCGCATGATATTTGTCTTTCTCTGACTAATTTCGCTTAGCATGAAAACCTCTAGTTCCATCCATGTAGTTGCAAATGGTAAGATTTCATTCTTTTTGATTGCTGAGTAATACTCCATTATGTGTGTGTGTGATACACACACACACACACCACATCTTCTTTATCCATTCATCCGTCGGTGGACATTTGGGCTCTTTTCATACTTTGGCTATTGTTGATAGTGCAGCTATAAACATTGGGGTGCGTGTTTATTAAAAACAATAGCTAATAATTATTAAGTGGTGGGTATTCAGCTCTTTGCATTCCTTATCTCATTTAATCCTCCTAATTATATCATCGTCATATTACTCATGAGGAAATCGAAAGTTCGCTGAAGTTACGTACTTGGTACGAGGTCACAGCTGATAAGCTCCAGATACTGTTTTTGAACCTAGATAGTGTTTGTTATCAAATGTCTTGTTGATATCATATTATAATCACAATATAATCTGTATCTTCATTTCTTCAAGGTTTAGATTTATATTCCTCAACCCCAACTAATATGCATTTTTTTTGCATGCCTACTATGTGCCACACTGGGTTTTTTTTGTTTTTCTTTACTTTTCATTTAGAAATAATCTTAGACTTAATAACAGTCAAAAAACAAATACAGAGCATTCATATATATTTTTTGCCCACATATATATTTTCCCCCTAATTTTCATAATTTAGATGACCATAGTACAGTTATCAAAATTATAAAAGTCAGAAAAGTAACACTGGTAAAACACTATTAATTGAACTGTAGACTTTGTATGAATTTCACTAGTTTTTCTATTAATGTGTTTTTTCTGTTCCAAATTTCAGCCTAGGATTCAATATCACATTTAGTTGCATCTGCTTATAGTCTTAAATATATGGCAGTTCTTCAGCCTTTCCTTTACTTTCATGACCTGGACATTTGGTGAACTCTAGTCAGTTATTTTACATACAGTCTTTCAGTTTGGTTTGTCTGATATTTCCTCATGATTCAACTGAGGTTATGTGTCATCAGGAAAAATGCCACAGAGGGATATGTACTTCAAGGGCATCAGAGGGTACATAATGTTTTATTACAGGTTGTATAGTTTCTTCATTGTGAAGTTAATTTTTTGCCCCCTGTAATTAGTAAAAACCTTGGAGAAGATACTTGGAGACTATGCCAATATCTTGTTTCTCCTCAGACTTTCTCCTACTGCTTTTAGTATCCCTCTGTACACATGTATTATAAGGCTTCCTCTCTGAATAGTTCTAAAGACCCATAACTACCAGTTGTAGTTCTACTCTTTCTTATTGCCAGATTTAAATTTTATTTTTAAACTATGTTATAATGAAAACCTACTAGTGGTGCGTGTGGGTGGCTCAGTCAGTTAAGCATCCAACTTTGGCTCAGGTCATGATCTCACAGTCTGTGGGTTCGAGCCCCATATCATCAGCTGTCAGCACAGAGCCCAGAGCCTGTTTCAGATTCTGTGTCTCCCTCTCTCTCTCTGCCTCTCCTCTGCTCATGCTCTGTCTCTCTCTCAAAAGTAAAAATAAAACATTAAAAAGAAACTACTAGTATTTTTTCTACTGAATAGATTCTCAAAAATAGATTGTAATATTCAACTAAATGTATATTTTTAATTTTAATAAATATTTCCGGGAAAAATAATCTCCAATAAGCAGTATATAGAGACTGCTTGTTTTGCTTTCTCGATTTTACTTGCTTTAATCCTGAATCAAGTTATAGGAACAGAAAGAAATATACCTAGAGCTTGTAATTTATTATCCTAAAAGATGTAATGACAATTATGTATTGAATTATTTTATCCCAGATACTCAGCTAAAGTGCTTATCTATGTTATATCACTAAATTATTTTTGCTGAGTAGTATAAAAGCAAATAAAAAAAACTTTCCATTTTTTAAAAAATAATGCATTGAGACAATGAGGTTACCAGCTATAATTTTTTTAATAGCCTTTTTCTGTAATCTCTAGGTAAAGGATTCATATTTTTTGCATTTAGTAAAATGAGACTTGTTGGTGAAAATAATTTGTGGAGAAAGATGGCATTAGGGCCTTGGCTCAGAGCAGCCTCATGTCTCAAAGCTCGTTGGTGACTGCTTGATGACTCAAAACCTGCCCTATAAACATTAGTTTCATGTAACCATCAGTACCAACTACACCTTTCCATGATGAATGCTGAAAAAAGGAAAAAGTTCTTTAAGAATATGGACATACTCATTATGGCATTGTCGTCTGTAAGGTGATTAACAGCAGAACCACAATATGAACAGAAGTTTTTGAATTGTGTATGATTGGAAAACTTGTTGAGCTGGTTACTTATGATGTGGTGTTGTTAACCAGAGACAACCTTTACCATCTGTATCGATCTTATGAGAAAAATCATCTAGATACCATATGGATTAAATCAACATTTAAATATTAACTCTGCATTATTTTAATTGGTCAGTGTTTTAAAATCACACATTTTCTTATAAAATATAAAATAATTATTTGAATTGCCTATAAAATTCCATACAGAAATCTTATTTATGGTTAGATTATTTCCATGGTGGAAGTTTGTTTGTGGTTGATTATGAGTTCAGTTATAAGTGAGCAGTACCTGGGGCGCCTGGGTGGCTTAGTCGGTTAAGTGTCCGACTTTCGCTTAGGTCATGATCTCGCGGTTCGTGGGTTCGAGCCCTGAGTCAGGGTCTGTGCTGACTGCCAGCTCAGAGCCTGGAGCCTGTTTCAGTCTGTGACTCCCTCTCTCTCTGACCCTCCCTGCTCACGCTCTCGCTCTCTCTCTCTCTCTCTCCTAGAAATAAATAAAACATTTAAAAAAAATAAGCAATATCTTTTTTTTTTGTTTCTTCATATAAATTGCGTACTTATGAAAGTAGTTGTGAAGGTCATGATTTTCTTGGTTCCTTGTAGTATCACTGTATGCAGAGGGTATTAAAATAACCGTAATTTATTCTATACTTTAAAAAAATTATTAGGATATAATTCACATATAACATTTGATACTAGTTTCACATATACAACATAGTGATTTGATATTTGTATGTATTGTAAAAGAATAATCATGATAAGCCTACTTAACATTCATCACCACACAGTTACAAATTTTTTTGTGATGAGAACTTTTAAGATCTACTTTCTTAGCAACTTTTCAAATAAACAGTACAGGGGCACCTGAGTGGCTCAGTTGGTTAAGCGTCGGACTTCGGCTCAGGTCATGATCTCACGGTTTGTGGGTTCGAGCCCTCTGTCGGGGTCTGTGCTGACAGTCAGCTCAGAGCCTGGAGCCTGTCTTCAGATTCTGTGTCTCCCTCTCTCTCTAACTCTCCCCTGCTCACGCTGTGTCTCTTTCTCTCTCTCAGAAATAATAAAACATTTAAAAAAAACCCAAATAAACAATACAGTATTACTACCAGCAGTCACTATGCTGTACATTATATCCCGTGATGTACTTATTTTAACTGGAAGTTTGTACCTTTTTCCCCTTCCACCCATTCCTACTCTAAATTTTTAATATTAGCATAAATGGTTACAATAAGCCAATGTAAGATTACACCTGAAATAGCTAAGCAAATAAATATAAATACATGTAAGTGGCTCAGTCATTATAAATGGGTCATATTAAAGCCATTTTAACCATAGTTCATACTTGACATGATTAGAAACTCTAAAATGTATTTGTCTTTTTGGTGGGGGAGGAATGCCTGCTGTGTTGGGGATTACCAGGTAAGATTCTTGGATGCTTAAGACTTACAAGACTTGGCAAGATTACAGCCCATTCAAATGTGGTGTTATTTTAGGGGCACTTGGGTGGCTTAGCTGGTTGAGCATCTGACTCTTGGTTTTGTCTTAGGTCATGATCCCAAGGTCGTGGGATCAAGTCCCATGTCAGGCTCCACGCTGAGTGTGGAAACTCGGGATTCTCTCTCTCTATCTCTCTGTCTCTCTCTCTGTCTGTCTCTATCTCTCTCCCTCTGCTTTTCTCACCCACTCACATGTGCTCATTGTCTCCCTCTAAACTAAAATGAAAAAAAAAACACACAAAAAACTAATCTGGTATTATTTTCTTGATTTGTTAAGATAATATGGGCATTATGTTGTAAGTGAATAGATGATGAGGTGATTTAGGAAAATATGAAGTTAATATGTTAATTTTTCTAAGTTTGTGGCAACACATTTGTATGAAGATATATTCAAACCATTATTATTTTCTTTTGATATAAGGAAACTCTGCAAGTCTATTAAAAGTGGATTTGAGGGGCACCTGGGTGGCTTAGTCGGTTAAGCGTCCGACTTTCGCTTGGGTCATGATCTCGCGGTTCGTGGGTTCGAGCCCCGCGTCGGGCTCTGTGCTGACTGCCAGCTCAGAGCCTGGAGCCTGTTTCAGTCTGTGACTCCCTCTCTCTCTGACCCTCCCCTGCTCACGCTGTCTCTCTCTCTCTCCTAGAAATAAATAAAACATTAAAAAAAATTTAAAAAAAAATAAATAAAAGTGGATTTGGTATACTTAACATTAAACTTATTTCATAAATTGGTGTTTAATTTTTTTAATGTTTTATTTATTTCTGAGAGAGAGAGAGACAGCATGAGAAGGGGAGGGTCAGAGGGAGAGGGAGACACAGAAACTGAAGCAGCCTCCAGGCTCTGAGCTAGCTGTCAGCACAGAGCCCGACATAGGGCTCAAACCCACGAACCGTGAGGTCATGACCTGAGCCGAAGTTGGCCGCTTAACCTACTGAGCCACCAAGACCCACCATAAATTATACTTATTTTGTTTTTATTCCATATTTTATCTTTCTGAAGAACATGTAGTTTGAAATTCATAATTTAAAAAATATGCTAAATGTGTTTTTCTTATTTAAATATGTTTACTTCTTTGAATAATTCCACTATTGAACACTGAGAATTAATGATTTTCTCTCTTTCACAGATATGGAGTCTGGAGAACGGTTACCATCCTCAACAGCCTCCTCTACTACACCTTCATCTTCATTACCTTCTGTGGCTTCATCAGTTTCAAAAGGCAGCCTTTCCACGGGAGCTGCTTCACTGAGCTCTACAATCAACCCATGTGGTGAATACCCTTTATTAACTCAGTTTTAGAATACCTTCCCTTTACTAATTTGCATTCATAGAGTTTCATTGAACTCTGAATAAAATGTTTTCATTATTTCTGTTGAACTGTTGAGCAATAACTAGGTTTCTGGTACTCCTGGATTTTGCCAGCACACTGAGGTGTCACACTGGATCTTTCATGCTTTTCATGCTTATGAGAAGCTCTCTTCACCTTGATGTCTTAATTTGACCATTTCAACTAATAAATGAGTACATGCAAAATATTTTAAAACAATAGACCCATGAAGAAGTGAAAGAAATACAAAGGAGTCCTGAGTGGTAAGATTAGGTACCAAGGCCATGGACTTTTTGTTCTAAATTTGCTTCTGGTGTTTGAAATATCCTTCACCAAACTCCAACTACCCCCCGTTCACCATGTGTACTAAAGGAGATCATGTACAGCATGACAGATTTCTCATAAACATGAACAAAGTTCAGATTGCTAAAAGATAATAAAAAATTTGATTTCAGAAGTGAAAATACCATACATTTTGATTAGTTTTGTAGAAGGTGTTTTTAATTACTGACTGAAATCACTCTTTGTCCAAGAATGTTTGGTAACATACCTCCTTTTTTAAAAAAAACAAAAATACCTAAATATGATTAACTAATTCCTTTATCACAAGGAAGATTTTAACCTTAAATATGTTTTATCATATAGATTATTTCATATGTTTATAAGCCAAAGAACTAAATGATATCTTAGTTTTTTAAAATTAGATTTATAATTTTGGATAAATGAAATGTATAAATATGAAATGTTTGTTAATAAATACCTTAGCAAATTGTCAAATATACATTTATTCAGTCATTTTGATTTATCTTAATCAATGGAATAATAAGAAGAATATCATTTTGTCATTGATTTATCAGAACAATTTTCTAGAATTTTCTTAGGGATTATAAAATAAGTAAAAAAGTCTTTTATTAAAAAAAATAAATAAATGAAATCCCTATCCTCCTGCATCCTGTACAGTCTTGGCTGAGTCAGTTCACAACCTCATGCACACTTCCTTTATATATAAAATGATGAATACCTTTGACGGTATGCTGTATTCAAAAATAGTGATGCTGTGATTGGCATTTTATCTTAAGTTATTTTGTCTAAATGATTGCACAAAATTGTACCTTTGTAATTATTATTTCCTGCGCCTTATAATTCTTATTTCCTTTGTTGTCGGCTCACTTCAGCGTATGTTCCAATCTGCTTGTCTAACTTTGTATTTACTTCTGAATTAGTCTTTATATAGTATTCCTAGAGAAATTTTTTTTTATATATGTTGAAGGTTTAAATAGCATTCCTGAGATAAATCTATGAGTTTTCTGGACACTTTGCTGTTACCAGTTTCTCACTTTGTTTTCTGAATTAGTGACACTTGAATTGCTTACAACTTTGGGTACTTACAACATGTTGGGCACTATTTTTTGTTAGTGATAGTTGAGAATTGCAAAAGGGATGGGGTATGTCAATTTGCTGAGTAACATCAGAAATTCCCTCGTCTAGAAAAGAATTTATTTTTTACATTTATTTGCCAATGTGAAAGTTAATAGATTTTTCTATGTTGAGTTGCTTATGAAGGCATATTTTATTTCTATATTTATTCAGAAATATAAGGTTTATTAACACATTATACTTTCAGGATATACAGCATGAGGTTCTTTTTTTTTTTCCACTTTCTACATCAGAAATTTCCTTGTCTAGAAAAGAATTCATATTTGTCATTTATTTACCAACTTGAAAGTTGTAGAGTTTTTATGTGGAGTTGCTTATGTTGAACAAAAGCATATTTTTATTTCTATGTTTATTGAGACATATATCAGTTATTAACATATCAGACTTTCATTATGTACAGCATGAGTTTTTTCACTTTCTAAGAAAAGCTTTTTTTGTTTTTAGCTTTCACAGTGTTGTGGTTTATGTTTAAAGTAAAGCCTAATATTAACTTCCAACTCATGGAAGAGTTATGTAAGAGAATGCTCAGTTGTCCTGCTTAGCCCTTTTTATCATCTTTTCCTGTCTTATATGATTCATTGTTTTTGGCCCATTCATTCTGATAATTCTCTTCATTTATAACAAGATCATAGAATGTTAATTAGCCTAGACTCTGTCCTAAACAATTTGTATCCCCTCAATCTATTTGATGTATAGAGACAACAAAACCATTTTCATCTTTAAAATGTCAAAACCTCACCAGTTCTTTTATAGCTCCTTTGAGGACATTCTGTTGGTTTAAACAGTCATTTTAGTTGGCCTTTCTCCGTCATCTTCATTAATGGCATGTCTACAAGAGTTCCTCTGAGTTACAAAGGATGCAATTCAAACCTGCTTTCAAACTTTGAGGATCAACTAATTTTTTTTAGTGAATACCTTGTCAAGGTTTGGAACTAAACCTACTTCCAAGTTAGTTTGTCACTATTGTGGATTCTGGCAGAAGACATGAGACTCCTGGGTCAGAAATTGTATTTCTGTCACAGCAAATAGCATGAATGTCATGTTGGCATTGGCTCCCCTTGCCTCCCAAGTCCTATAGAGGCAACACGATGGTCCAGTTGAATCTTATAAATCTTCTAAGTGGGTTTGTGTCGCAGCTGAGGAATACGAAACTTGGGCAATCCATTGCTTTTGTATTAAATGAAAGCAAACCTACTCTGTCTTGAAGATGCTGCTTCATCCTTCAGGGTTGCTCCCTGTAAATGCAGTCCTGAGAAATGGTCTGCTTACAAAGTGGTCAAGACTTTGCATTCTTGGCATACCCAGCAATAATATGCAGAAACCTGGGAGGATTGCCTCTCACAACACACCTTTAATTTTTTTTTTAATTTTTTTAATGTTTTATTTATTTCTAGGAGAGAGAGAGAGAGAGACAGTGTGAGCAGGGGAGGGTCAGAGAGAGAGGGAGTCACAGACTGAAGCAGGCTCCAGGTTCTGAGCTGGCAGTCAGCACAGAGCCGGACGCGGGGCTCGAACCCATGAACCGCGAGATCATGACCTAAGCGAAAGTCGGACGCTTAACCGACTAAGCCACCCAGGCGCCCCTACACCTTTAATTTTTATACAGTAACTATGATAGAAAACAACATTGCAATAATGAGTGATTAATCTAAGGGTATCTGCATACGGGTTTTGTTGGTTATATCAGGAGAGTAATGTTTCTTTTCCCTTTAAGTTATATTTTTTATTTTTTATTATTATTTTTATAAGTTTATTTATTTATTTATTTAGAGCGAGACATGCACATGAGCCAGGAAGGAGCAGACAGAGAGGGAGAGAGAGAGAATCCCAAGCAGGCACCATGCTGTCAGCACAGAGCCCAACATGGGGGTCGAAACCACAAACTGTGAGATCATGACCTGAGCCAAAACCAAGAGTCGGAGGCTCAACCCACTGAGCCATCCAGATGCCCCTAAGTTACATTTAAAAAAAAAAA
Organism: Proteles cristata cristata; assembly: GCA_017311185.1. Lineage (NCBI taxonomy): Eukaryota > Metazoa > Chordata > Mammalia > Carnivora > Hyaenidae > Proteles > Proteles cristata. Next base: position 160,880 of record JAESUZ010005050.1, read on the forward strand.
ATAACATGACTATTTCTAGAAAATAATTTGAGACAGCTTTCAATAAATGTGGGAAAATTTCTTTTCCCACCAACTGCATATTAGAATTCCTGAGGTTTGTCATCCATGCCAACACTTCCCATTGTCAGTCTTTTTGATTTTTGTCATTGATGAATATGACATAGTGTCATATTCCTGCCTTTTTATGTTTTTAGCCTTTTGGATTTCTTCTTTTTTGATGTGATTATTTAGCTAAGGCTTCGGTACATGTTTTATTATATTGTTTATCTTTCTCTAATAGATTTATGAGGGTTTTATATTTTGGATGCCGGTCCTTTTGTTAGTTATATATGTGGGACCTATCTTTACCCAGTCTGTGGTATGCCTTTTTTTATTCTAAATTGTCTTTTTCTTAATAAAACTTCCAATTTTAATATAGTTGGATTTCTCAATATTTTGATTTATGGTTATCCTAGTTTAAGAACTCCTCTTTAACCTTAAAGGTTATACATGGATTTTTAAAGATTTCATTTCCCTCTCCTTTAGTATTGCTTTGAACTTGGTTATCAGATAGCAGGCCATCTGTGATAGACTGGATTGGCTTTTTAGTTTCAGAACTGTCACCATTTGGGGTTGTTGGTTGATATTTCAGCCAGTTCAGCTCGTGATAACACTAAAGCTGTTTTCAGCATGAAGAGATTTAATACAGGGAATTGAATACTTTCGAAATTATTGAGAAGCTGGTTCCCTCGTCCTCATGCATGATTTTAGGGCATTACTGCTGAATTGGCCTGCTTAAGGTCCAATCAGGACACCACTGTTCCAACTAATGACTCCATGGATCATACCACCTCAACTGCGATCCACTGTTCAGGAACCACTGACATAACTGCCTCCAAGGTTGTTCTGTGTTGCCTAGTAGGTCTGCATCCACAAAAAGGACATGCATTATGTGCTGCTGATCTGCCAGTTTAACTCGGTTTTTAATTCTTTTCAAACATATCTGATTGATAGAGTCTAAATTATATTCAAAATCCTGGCTACAAAAGAGGAGGTTAGAACAAATGTCAAATGAGCCAATTGTCTGTGCACTTGAACTCATTGATGATAGGTCCCCTGCTATATCTCCCAACCTGTGAATGTAATAAACTCCTGATATATATATATAGGTAGATGAGCTTTATTCCAATTTCAGTAGTTTTTTTTCCCTTCAGAACATCTAATAGCTCATGTGTACTTATTATAAATTTCTTTTGATACATTGTTGTGTATGACAATATAAATTAAACCAAACAAAAAAAAAAACGCTTTGTTCAAAACATATGCCTCTTAAGCATTACAGACAATAGCAAATACCTATTGCTTTCTAAATAGATTTTTAAAAGACTTTTAAGGACTTCATTCCTTCTATACAATATCGTTAACTTTTCTCTATTTACTGGATCATGTCCTTCAATATAAAAGCATGCTCTTAGTAATATCTCCCATCCTAAAAAACGACACATACCAAAAATCTTTCTTCCATCTCAACTATTTTTCTGGTCATTGCCCTATTTTCTGCGTTGCTTCACAGCCAAACTCTTCAAAAGATATAGCTGTGTATCCTTCCTCCTTTTACTCATCTCTTATGTACCCATTAACCCATACTACTGTTACTTTTCTATTCTCATCTCACTCAGCCTCTGGGCAGAATTGACATACTTGACCTCTCCCTCCTTCTTGAAAACCTGCTTTTGGGAAAAGTTAGTATCAGTTGTTATTATTTCTTCCTTAAAATTTTGTAGGATCCACCAGTGGAGTCATCTGGGCTTAGAAAATTTGTTGTTATTTTAATTGTTTTTGGAAGATATTAACCCATGAGTTCAACCTTCTATTTATTTTTTTAATTTTTTTTAGTGAAAAAGGCGATTTTATTAAAACATGGGAAGAAGACCCATGGGTAGGAAGAGCTGCCCTGGGATCATGGGGAGAAACTGATTATATGCAATTGAGTTCAACTTTTTAAATATTGATAGAGAACTATTCAAGTTATTGTTTTACTCTTTAGTGAGCCTTGGTTGTTGATGTCTTTCAAAGAATTTGTCCATTTCATCTAACTCATTGACTTTATGAACACAAAGTTGTTTTAAATAGTAACTTATCCTTTGAATGTCCTCTCTTTCATTATCGATATTAATAATTTGTGCCTTTTTTCTTTGTTACTAGGGGTTTATCAATTTTATTAATCCTTTTGACAAACTAGCTTTTGGTTTCATTGATTTTTCTCAGTTTTGTGTTTTATTTATTTCTGTCCTTTATTATTTCCTTCTGGGTGTGTGTGTGTGTGCGTGTGTGATTTCTTTTTTCTTTTTTTTTTTTTTGGTAACTTTTTAAAAGGAAAGCTTCCATCATTTATTTAAGACCTTTTAATTTTTCTTATATATGCATTTAATGCTATAAATTTCCCAGTTAACTACTGTTAAAACTATATCCTGCAAATTTTGAAGTTTTCATTATCATTCTAGTGAAACTGTTTTCTTTTGCCTTTGTGAATTCTTCTTTCACCGATGGGCTATTTAGAAGTCAATAATTTGACATCTCAGTTTTTTATTGATGTCCGTTTTAATATCATTGTGGTAAAAAACATATTGATGATGATCCATTCTCTGTTTTTTGACTTTCCACTCTTTCTTTATTAGACTAATCCCCTGTTGGTCTTTTCTGTGCTTGTGAAAATTGTTGGGTCAGCCAAGTACTTAGGCAGAGATGAGTCTCTTTCTCTCTGTGGTTTCCTCGCTTCTAAGATTACCCTCTATTTTCCATCTGCTGTTCCAGCTTTGGACTCTGTACTCTGATACTTCAGGTTTTCTGCTGTCTAAGCTAATCATGGTGAAGGAATGTACTCAATTAAGAAATACATCAAACTCAACTGATCAGCCATGTGTAGCTCTTTCAAGAGTTGATTTCTCTATGTTTTCTGCTAGTTATTTTGCAGTGCCCCTGGAATCCTTCCCCATTCATGTTCAGTGTACTTGTAGCTAGTAGGCATTTGGATAATTTAAACTCTGAATTTGGGCCTCATTCTTTCTATGGTTTGCTCATTGCCAGAATTTCCCCTTTAAATTTCCTGATGTTGCCCCAACCCTGGATTCTGACCTCTGGTACCTTTAGCTGATAAGCCTGATGTTTTTTCTTCCACTCTTCTATGTAGTTATACCTGTGAGGTTTAGGCAGAATATCAGATCAGAAAGCCACAAAGTCATACTTCTTACCCCCTTCTTATTACCATTTTTTAAGATTAAACTCTCCCCTGGCTTTTATCAGCTTTTGGTTGCTTTTCAGTATCTTTAATTTTGTTGTTGTTTTAAATCCGATTTTTATAATAATTATTTTCTATGGATGGTTCATATGACCTCTTCACTACTACTGCTGCAATATTGCCTGAAGTTGCCCCCTAAAAACAAACCACTTAAAAAAAAATTTGCCTAAGATTCCATGGGTGGTGTGTGACCCAGTCTAGCCAATCCAAATATATTTCTTAGGTAGTAGTGATTGGCTAAGGAATAATGGGGACATGATTAGTAAGTTAGACTCATCAAAGACAAAGGGATTCCATTCTGGAATTTTTATTGGTGAGAAAGGATACCCTTTTGTCCCACAAACCTAAGAGGAAGGGCCCATTTGAGGAAGTGGAACCAAGAGAAGAAATAAGAAATTAGGTATTGATAAACTTTAAATCAAACTTCCTTATTTAAGGTGAACTTATTCCAAAAGCTTTTACATTATGTGAATTAATACATACACTATTTCACTGTAGCCATTTTGAGTTAGGTGTTTGGTACTTTTTGACCTAACATCTATACCCTCCATGATCAAATCTCTGACTACATCAGATTGATCCAGTACTGTTTTCACTCTGGCCCCATTATCTTTCAGCTTCTTCGGCCTTTCACATCTTCAGATACAAAACTTTCTTTCTTTCCCAAATCTGGATCTCAAACATGCTTTTTTCCTGTGTCTGGAAGATCTTCATGTGGCTGAATTTTTCTCATGCTTTGTCTCAGATTAAATATCCTAAGACATTAATTGGAGAATTCTCCTCTGTTCATAGTGTCTAGGTAATTGTTCAACTATTATATATTTCTATCCCTAATAATTTCCTCCATCATAGTCTTCACAATCTATAATTATGCCATTGATGTTATTTTACTTGTCCCCTTTTCTGTATTTAAATGACAGGAACTATATCTGCTTTCTTTTATCAGCATGTGTCCAGTCAGTGCCTGGCACAAAATATATGCTCAAGAAACAGTTTTTGAAGAAAGGAAAGAGATGAACTTTCAGGACTTGAACATGAAAATTAGATGATAAATTAACCTTAATAGATTTTCTAGACTGTGCTATATTTTGTTTGGTAATACCAAATAGCTATACAGATTTTAGCTGGGGATGGGCAGTATAAGCCACATGGTGAGGAATCTTAAAGGATCAGCTGACTTACTGAAAACAGAAGAAATAAATAAAACCCTTTAAGTTCAAAGTTATTATTTTATTGAAACTTCTTATTTAAAAGATAACCAGGGCTTAAGTTTACAACCACTAGTGAATCATCAAAAGAATGAGATAGGCCTGTTCTTGTTGGTTTAGGGATAAAGCCAAAGCTTCATCCCAGTTTCTTTGAATGTTTATGTTATATTTTGAAATATTATTATTATTTTCCTTTTTAGTTGATTTGTCTATATTGTAGATATCTATAAATTTCATAAATAAAGGCCCCCAAATCTTCAACTATCTAGCTTCCTCTAACTCAGTGGGTTTTTTTAATGAAGGATTTGATCAGAAAGCACTCAATATTTTTGAAATATTATTTTACCTAATTTTTATGAGTAATACTTTGTAGTTTTAATTTAGAATTTTAATAGTAAATTTCTAAAGTAAGATAATACTTTCAAATCAATTAAGTACTCATGAAAATAAACTCAGTATTATAGATTAAATTTTGTCTCCTCCCAGAAAAAGATATACTGGAGTCCTAACTCCCTATTTGGAGATAGGGTCCTTACAGAAGATCAAGTTAAAATGAGTTTATCAGGGTTAGTTTTAAACCAGTATGACTGGTATACTTATGAAAGAGGGAAATTTGGACACAGAGACATGCACAGAGAAGCCCATGTGAAGACCTATAAAGAAAACCTGAGGTTCCCAAAAGCTAGGAGAGAAGTATGGAACAGATCCTTCCTTAGAGCCTTTTTGATTTCAGACTCCTAGCCTCTGCAACTGCGTGATGATAAATTGTGTTCTAAGGCACTCAGTTTGTGGTACTTCGTAATGGCAGCCCCAGGAAATTAATACACTTAGTACGTTTTCCAAAGCTGATTTTAATAATTTTTGCTCATTGTAAGTATTTTTTATTTATTTAAGCATAGGTAAAATAAGATTTTGGAATTTGATTATTTTTAGTTCTCTTTTCTATGTCATTACTAAAATAAGTACAGCTGGATTTGAAGGTAAAGGTATATATAAAATATTGTATATTTTTAGCATTTTAATCCATGAACTCTAAGTCCTTTCATTTGATCTAACAAAAATGCTTATTACGAAAGAGGAACTACTCCTGTCTTTTAACAGCAGTCATTTGCTAAACTGAATCAAAAGCTACTTACCATGTTCTGTGTTAGATAGTGGCAGCTTTTGTTCCCAAGGTTACCTAGGTTGTGAATGGCTTGTTTTCTAATTTTAAAACACCACAACTGTTTGAAAGGAAAATAGTAATTTTACATAGAATTCAGGCAGATCACAACTTAATCAGGAGATCAAATTGGTCTCACTGGTACATGTAACATCTTGGACCCCAGATATGTTGCACTGAGAAGGGCACGTCGGTTACCCTACCCAATGAATCGAGAGAAAGCATTAAACAAACCACACAGAGATGTTCTACAAAATACTGGACCGGTACTCTTCAATGTATCACGATCCTGAAAGGCAATTCCGAGGAACTGTCACAAATCAGGGAAAATTAAAGAGACACCGCAACTAAACCCGATAAGATCCGAATAAATTTTTAATTTTAATTAATTAATCAAGGTTAATTTCCTCGTTCTGAAAATTAGTTTTTGTCACAGAAGATGTTAACATAAGGGAGGTTGAGACTCTACTATTTTTGTAACTCTTGTGAGTCCTAAAATAATCTCAAAATTAGTACTTAAAAATAAAAATAAAGACTTTATTTCCATGTCATGAATCATTTTAAATGTTAAAATATAAGGGTTAGCTGGCTAAAAAAGTTTTGAGATTGCAGCAATGAAATGAAGATTATTTAGGGGAAGTGTTTTATCACCATTAGTTATAGAATTTTTTCTGTTTGTTCTCTTATCAAAGATCAAGTTTCTGTAGTTTGCACATTTTAAGTTCTAGAATATTTGAAGATTAATATATTTAAGAATTTCAATATGTGAGCCAATAATTTGAGCATTTCTTTAATTTACAGTGATTTTCATGATGTTCATGTTATTATTACACTTAGTCATTACTAGTGTTAAAGTACACACATAACCTTTATTTCAGTGTGCTACAGTTTTGATGATTAGCACACTTATTCAGGTTGTATAGCAGAGGCTGATTTTGCAATGCTATAAAATTATGCTTATACTTATAAATAACTAGAGACAAGAGTTTGAAGACATGTTGCAACAAGTTTGGAAAGCAATGAAAGATTAAAGACATTTTTATTTCTAGTGCACTAACCTCAACATTTGTGGAGTTCTATCACAGTAAGCAGTCTCCTTGATTTTTAAAATGATTCAATGCTTTACCATACTTCTTTTAATTATTTTTTAAAATATTTTTTAATATTTACTCTGGAGGTAGAGAGAGACAAACAGACCAAGTGCGAGAGGGCTAGGAGCAGAGAGCCTGAAGCAGGTTCCAGGCTCCAAGCTGTCAGCACAGAGCCCCTTGCAGGACTCTAACTCATGAGCCATTAGATTCATGACCTGAGACAAAGTCAAAGGCTCAATCAACTGAGCTACCCAGTACCCCTAATTATTTTGCTTTAATTGGCTCTCTGGACTTTTCCTGATAGGAGATTTTGTTCTTGTAGGGGAACAACCCTCATTGTGTTGTGGCCTAAAATTCACCAACATTAATAAAGACACTTGCAGTTACCATGCCATGTTAGCAAGATACTGGCGTTTTGTGTAACTTCTTTCAATCACATATACAGAGATTGGCTAGCAGAATTTGAAAATCTCTGCTAAAACGTATTGAGCTTATTATAGTGTAAGTAAGAAAGCTTAGGTATTACACATGTATATTAATTTTTATTATTAAGAATGTGGACATTGTTACCTACTACTTAAAATAGAAACTAAAAGTTGTGTTAATCATATTAAAACTATATTTGAATGTTAATATCTGTTAAAAAGAATAATTGTCAGCTTCTAAAAGTATATTTATTTTGTGACATGATTTATCAGGTTGCAGATGTTTTTTTCTCAGAGCAGAATTTTAAAGTTTTAGTCATAACAAGTGTTTATTTGAGAGCATCTTATATCAGGTATATTAATGTAGGAAAAAGTTACTTCTTCAAAAATGGAACATTCTCATATCCAAATAACTTTATTTTGTAGTCGTGAGGTTAATAGAACCTGTTTGACTCATGTTGTATTTTGTTTCATGTAAGACAATTATTCTGTTATTTTTATTAATACATAATATGCTTTGTTTTAAATGTAGTTTGGCATTCATTGAGCCACCACCAGTCCATGATAAAAAAAATCACCTTGTGAACAATAGCTTGAAATTTCAATACTGGTAAAGGCTAAGGACATTGTTCTGGTAATGGAATCAAGGGTGTAATCTATACAGCACCCCCTGCTGTATAAGATTAAAGCCATAATGTAGAGTCATTAAATCAGCATCTAATTTCCCAAAGAGCTTTGAGTAACTTTATGAACGCTTTTTATATACAGTTAGTCCGTGAACAACACAGGTTTGACAGTGTGGATCCCTTTACACAGACTTTTTTTCCAAATAAATACAGTTTAGTACTATAAATGTACTACCCTTCATAATGATTTTCTTAACATTTATAGTATTTTAACTGTAAGAATATGGTATAGAACGTAGATAACATATACAATATGTGTTAATTGACTGTTGTCAGTAAGGCTTCTAGCTGACAATAGTCTATTAGTAGTTAAGTTTTGGAACGAGTCAAATGTATAGGTAGGTTTTTACCTGCAGGGGGTAGCGGGGGAGGCGCCCCTTACCTCTGTGTTGTACAAGGATCAGCTATATTTTTATCATTCGAAGAATAATCCCTGGGTATTCTAGCCTTTTAAAAAAAGAACGAAACAATGAAAACTTCCACTTTAGCTATCTGTAACAGGTATTAGGAAGTGTTACCCTTGCAAGTGATAAGTTTGTTTAATGCAGTGTTTTATAGAGAGTAAAAATGATTAAGAGATGGCTTTTTCCTTTATAACTTTATACTTTAGTAATGTAGTATGGTAAAAGATTACAAATAATCATGAAATTTGAAGAAGCCCCAAAACATGTCTGGGAAATTCAGGAATACGTCTTGGGCAATTTGTTTTTGAGATGGTTAGGATAGATAAGATTATAAAAGACAAAAGAAGTAAAAAACAAGCAAACAAACCAAAAAACATGTTACATAGGTGAGGGATGTGAACTGGAAGAAATAACGTGACCAAAAATACAACAGTGGGAAACATTTGTTAAGTACCAATTGTGTTTCACATTTGCCAGGTATTGGGGATACTGAGATAAATGAGATTCACTTTTGTTCTCAGGGAGCTAAAATCCTAGTTTACCAATTATTTGCATAAAAGTGATAGTTAAAACATGAAGGCACATGAATAAGAAAGAGTCATACAGGAAAAAAAAAGATAGCAGGACAAAATCTTTAGGAATGCTTATATTTAGTAAAGAAAATCTAATAAAGCAAACCAGAAATATTATTAGAAGATAAAAGTTAAGAAGAAGATCAAGACAATTCCATGACCTGGAGCTTAAGGGTGAATATATGGATTTTGTGTGTGTGTGTATTTTTTTTAAGTCCCCTGCCCTTTCCTCACTTTCGTGAATGTGGGTCTTAATAAGGAGGAGGCACTCAGAAAGGCCAGATTTATACAGAGAGGTTAAAAATGAGACAAGTCAAGATTAGTAGGACCTGCTGATTAGGAAAACTTTAGTAACTTTATAGACAAAATAAAAGAGAGGTTTGAGGTTTGGCACACATATTAAAGATCCAAGAAGTGAGGAGGGAACAGACAGGTAAGACTTCTTTCAAGGTTAACTCCAGAGAGATGGTGATGAGATTGAAAAGGAAGAATAGATAGAGTCAGGGCATGGTAGGAGATTGGGGAAGTCATGCTAAGAAGTAAGGAAATGAAAATGTGAAAATTGTGGGTAGAGGGCAACTTAAGAATTTAAGATCTTGGAGGTGGTAGAATTTTAAGTGATCAAATCCAATATGTGACCTAAATGGAATCAAGGAGGAATTAAGGCCAAGTGGTAATTAAAAAAAAGAAAATCAAGGACACCTGGGTGGCTCAGTCAGTTAGTCAGTTAAGCATCTGAGTTTGGCCCATGTCATGATCTCACAGTTTGTGGATTCGAGTCCCACGTGGGGCTTTGTGCTGATAGCTCAGAGCCTGGAGCCAGCTTTGGATTCTGTGTCTCCCTCTCTCTGCCCCTCCCCCCACTTGAGCTCTGTCTTTCTCTCAAAAGTAAATAAATATTTAAAAAATATTTTTTTAAAAGTCAGGACCAGGGGTTGGTGAAGTAAGGCAAAAGAAAGCTAGGAAGGGTACTTTCAAGTTTACGTGATTCATGAGAACTTCCTGTTCTGATTGTAGGTCTTTGAAATAAGTCCCATCTATGTACTTTTGCTTTTAATGAGTAGTGAATTAATTTGTTCAACAGATATTTGTTGTATATTTACTTTATATGAAACACCATTTTTAGGTGTTTTGGATCTATTACTAACTCCTGTATACGACAGTACCTGTTTAAATGATACTGAAATATTAACTAACTTGTTTTAGACATTATGGTGTAAAAAAAAGTTCAGTAGTATTTAAATTATGTTCACCCATGAGTTTCTTGAGGTCAGGGATTATGTCTTTTTTATTCTTGTATGTCAAATACTAAACGTAGCGCCTGACATTTCATAGGTATGTTTATGAAATGCCTGAACTACAGAAACTTTTGAATAAAGAAGAGAATAATTCTGGAATATTTTTACATGGAATTAGTATCTGTGTATTTTGAAAGGTCGTACAAAAGCAATACTAAAATTATATATAGTGTTAAGAGGTTTTAATGAGAAAGCTATTTTTTATATCATTGATTTCTAGATTCTTGCTATAAAGGCAAAATATAGTAAAAAATATGAAATTCATTATGAAATCATTTCCCTTCTGTGTACAACTGTATCCACATATAGCAGAGGAAATCTCTAATGTGTATTTCTGATAATGCATGGCATCACTATAATCATTATAATGGGGTCCTAGTCTTTTTTACTAAATAAAAAAGTGAATAGGCCAACAGGGAATAAGCTAACGATTCCGTTGTCACTTGGGTGTTTTCTGTGCTTTAATTATCTTCACCAAGAGTTTGACAAGAAAGGGTAAGAAAATAGAATGAGATAGTTCCTTTGTAACGTTGCTAGGCATAAATGTAACTGTGTGTACCCTACTGTGCTTTCTTTTTTTTCCATTTAAATCTATGGTGAGTAAAGCTCATGCTTTGTTGAAATTCTAGATTCAGTTCCTTCTAGATACACACTCTTTTTAGAGTTTAAAAAAAAGAACACCTTTTTAAATCAAATTATGTATGATTGGTTCTTAATTTCTGCTGCAAAAGTGACTTCATTGAAATATTGTTCATGTTTTCTGTTCATGAGACTCAAAGGTTTAGGTCATTTACTTCTTCACAAAAATAAAACTGATCTTTTAACTGCATCTAAGAATGTTTACTACCAATTCATTAGCTGTTCTGGAAGTATTTCTAGCAGTTTCTGACTCTTTATAATTTCAGTCTGTTGTGAATTTTTATAATATTTGTCCTCAAACTGGAATGGTTTGTTCAACTTGCTTATCAAGAAAACTAATGTAGAAGGAAACGTAACTGATCATAGTATGTTTATAAATCAAACATTTGATTAAGGGCATTTGATTGATGAAAGTTGAAATGATTGGTAAGAACCAGGGATTTTTTACACCTGAAAATAAATACTGTTTCTTGATGTTACAGTTCATTTGTTAGAGAAACTAGCTGGGTTTTTGAGAATTTGCAAAAAAAAAAAAAAAATTACACAATCTTCCTGGTGACCTGTTGCTACTCTTACTGATTTTGAATGACCTTTTCTTGCAGTATGCCCTGTTTTTGTTTTGACTCAAGTTTAGTTCTAATGTGGTCTAGAACTCTGATAAGACCAAAGTACCACATTCACAAATTTTCTGTTTAGGCTGTGATGATCAGAAACAGGGATTAGCGGACTTAGAAAAAAATACCAAAGCCTGTCCTTTCCTGGTCCTCCTCCCTTACAGTTTCTTTGTGGGCCTCCCTGCAAAACCACTTTGAGAATCTTCCAGTGAGATCCAGTCACTGTGTTGTTATAGTGGGACCTTCACCTTGAATCAGAACTTTTTACCAGATAAGCTGATATAAGATATACTTGATACAATTTATTTAAATCTTACTACTTAAATTAAAAAATGTATTGTTATTTCAGTAAATAATGCAGAGTTTATATTAATCTCTGAAGGTAGACTCTGACCTTTTTGAGGATTTCTTCTTGGTTTTCAGGAATAAAAAAGCATAGGAGGGATTTCCTGGATAACTGAATGACAATAAAAGTATACTTAATTTTTTAACTTACATACTTACATTTCTCTAATGTATTATGTTAAACCTAAATTGCAATGAATAGTTAGGTATGGTATAAACAGAAGATAATAAGGAAGACTTACTCTCATTTTAACACAGAGCATAATAATACCTCTGCACAGTAAATTCTTAAAATAGCCTAGAGTGTGGAGTTTGATATTCTGTTTTCATAGTATCAGGCCAGGGAAACTTAATTATTTCCTGGAAGTTAGAGGAAAGTTTCCAAGTAGTAACAAATTTCCTATTATATCCCTTACAAAATATGAAAAAATAAGTCATGGTTTTGATTGTGTAACATTTCAACCTGGAATCAATGACACTCAGAACTAGGGTCTCTTTAGAATGGAGACTGAAAAGCCACACATTTGAATTGAACGTAGTAATCTTTCCATCACAAAGTTAAAAATGACTTTTGTACTGATAACCACCCTTGGATGCATTTAAAAATATCTTAGTAGGTTTTTTATTAAATATTTATGTTGTCTTTTACATTGCTTTATTAGGCCAAAATATAATCTATTTTTGGTATCAATACTCCTCACCTAAGAGGTACTGGACAGAGACCATAGCTTCACTTCTAACACATGAAACTGGGACTGCTTTACCCAGAGTGTATGAGAATCTGAGTAATGGCTTGGTGACAAATTCTGGACAGACTTCATTGGTTTTCAACCTTATGTTAATAGAACGTTTTTATTTTCCTTCTTAGGAGTATAAAATTTTGATAAGAATGTACATGCATTAACAGAAAGTTCACTTCACTTCAGCAGGTCAAACTGTATAATTAGTGAAAATTATGTAACTGAAACATTTTTTCAAATCTCAAATTCAAAGTAAATAAGGTTATACCACTCTTTTTGATTATATTTAGAGTACTTAAGTATTTCTAGAAATATTCTATAGAGTGTGAAGAGCAAAAATACAAAAGAAAAAGTGTAAAATAGAAAGTTAATGGATAAGAAATTTTAATTGTGAATGCTGAAATCAGATAAATCTCATCTGTTTTTATAGTACAACTTTAAGTGTGTTTTTTTCCCTCCCAGGACATTTATTCAGAGCAGCTGGGGATCAACCGTTTAACCTGTCCACAGTGTCGAGTGCCTTCCCAATGGTCAGCCACCCAGTCTTTGGTCTACATTCAGCCAGCTCAGGGCATTCAGAATTTGGTGGTTTGGGGACACTTGGTACACCCACAGCCTTAGCCGCACATCCCCAACTAGCATCTTTTCCAGGTAAACATCTGTTACAAGCAGTGTTCAAGGAAAGGAGGAAAGCTTGAAAATGTTCAAGCGGTAATTTGTTTTTTAAATTGAAAAAAAAAGTAGCCTAATGCCTGGTATATTAAAAAGTCTTGTACAAGAATTGGCTCAATCCTCCATGTGCAAAAAAGCTCACACAATTTGTGCTATGTAGTAGTGCAGTTATAGAGATTCAAGTGTTTAGCTACAGAGAGGGGCATCTGCCACAAAAGTGAATCATTAGGCCACATTTTTCTCATGCTTTTAATCGAAATAAGTAGGAAGGTGTAAATACCTTAAGTGTAGAGCTTGATGAATTTTTCTCAACTTTATTTGATTTTTTAAAAATTATTTAACTCGCAGTGGAAAGCATATTCCAGTTCTTATAATCAATATATCTATACTTTTATTTTGAGTTCTCACTTCCTCTGCACTTTCTAAGGCACATGAACTTGGCTCTTAAATTTCTATATTTTTCCATATTTGATCACAACATCTATAGATATGTACCACTTGTGTAGCAGCAAGACCAGAATTATCCCAAATTCTATAGAAGGGAATTCAGGAGCTCCGTAGAACATCAATTAAAGCTTAAATTGGACAAACATGCTATAATTTGTCTCGTTATATTATTTTGAAAATCTAAACCTTAATATGTTTCCAGCGATTGATTTTACTTTAATAAATTTTAGTAAGAGATGCATGGTTTAGTGTTACATAGAAGAGCTTAAAAATTAGTGCATAACTCTAGAGACAAATAGACCTGAATTTAAATGTGGCTATGCTACATTTTAGCTGTGTGACCATGAACAAGTAATATGACCACTCTGCCTCAGTTTTCTCAACTGAAAATGAGGATAAATAATAGTACCTGCCTGTTAGGGTTCTTGTAAAGATTGAATATAAGCCATATCAGTATTGACTGCAAAGTTTAGCATATATAATTAGTACATAATTAATAATTACCATTATTATTTCCTCTTGCCCACTTTAATGGGTAATAAGTTATCAAGTTCTTCTTTTAAAAAAACAAGTATTTCATTTTAACTATATACAGAGTGGAAAGATGGTTAGATATATATTTCAAGTACTATTATTTGAGTCATGTTATTCCTTTAATTCAGTTGTCTGGGATAGAAGAGCCAAAGGGAGGGGTAATGTGACTAGAAAGTTAAAGTTAGGTCCTAAACTGAGTCTTAACATTTGCTTTAAAAATATAATCGGAATTTTTTTGGCCAGTTTCTAGCATGATCATCTTAGCAAGATGATCAATTCAATAGTTATTTGCTGAAACATAGGATTTCTGAATAAAAATCAAAATAGTAGTAATATAGTTACTAGTTATCTTAATTTTTAAATTATTTTATTGTAGTTATCAGACCCAGACTTGTATGTAATTTGAGGAAATTTTTAGATGGTGACTTAAATGATCATACCATACCTTTTGAGCATTAGTAAGCCACAATTAAAATCAAATACTATCTGCACTGATATTTATCAGTGATAAAGGATAGTTTATCACAGTGATAAATGATAGCATTTGTAAAGAGTTACTCATCTGGACTTAAATAATGTTGATACTTCCACTGTATAGAAAAAAAGTCAATAACTTCTCTAGCCTGCCTGGATGATTCACTCATTCACTTATTATACAAAGTTCTTTGAGCATCTAATCTGTTATGTGCACTGAGGAATACACTCACATTGTATATGTTGTTTACAGTTTTTAAGAAGGGATAAACAGATCATTACAAGCAGTCTTTAATAGTCAGAGTATTGTCTTTTTTGCCAAATGAACAGAGACTATGCCCAGACCCAGAGGACTCATTTTTCAAGTTGTAGATTTGGTATAATTTAAATTTAAATTCTCTTTAATTACCTTTATTCAAAACAGTAGTCATTTAAATGCCAAGTTTTTGAAATCACCTAAAAATTAATGAAGACACACAAGGAAGAAATTACTACAAATTTTAAATAAAGAATAATTTATTTCAGATGATTGGATCCATGGTGCAAAATAATTTCATGGATATTAGTGTGATATTATTTCCATTTTATATTGAAATAGCATTTCACAGTAATCTCTTTTAAAGTGTTTACAGTTTTTGATCATTATATTTTTATATTATATTACCATGAATTTCATTGAAGCATCTGTCTCTATCAAGTATAAAAGATTTTAAAATTCTGCTATATTTTCTAGGTTCAATATCATCTAAAGTATTAAGCTCTTTCAGTTTAATATGATTAATGTTACTAATATGCTGTTACCTCATTTAAATACATTCGGAAACTTATCATGTGCTGGGATATGTAATCCTTATTTTGTATATTTTATCTTATCAACAAGCTAATTTGTGAATGACTAAGTTGGTTTTCTCTTTTCTTAAACTTGGAAGATCAATAAGCTTGTTGCTTAACAAAAATTATATTATTTCTTATGAAATATTAGACAGTTGTAAAGTTTGTAATCAGAAGCTATACGATCTTCATATTTTTATTTGATTGATTTTATTTACTGTTTTTTTTTACCTGTAGTGTCAGCTTATTTATACCATATTCATTTTCCATTTTTTTTCTAATCCCCATTGTGTACTTATAGTGATGCTCAAAAGTACAGTGTTATGGTTATGTTTTTTTTCTGAGGTTATGTCTAATATATTTGAATCTTATTATACTTTGATTACCTTACTGATTTGTTGGTTGTTTATGAAGTCTATACATTCAGCTGTAATGCTTTAATTATAGACTCTATATTAAATAATATAAATATCCTTAGGAAACCTCAGTTCCTTTTTATTAACTATCTGGTACCTAGGTTTCAGACCTCTAAATAATAATAGATTTCAACTGTGCTGATACAAGCTCCAAATACACAGTCTTTCTTCCCGCCTACATACACCTCTTTCATCTAAACAGTGGATAAATGATTAATGCCTTTGTATGGTTATTCTTGGTTCAGTTCCCATCATTCAGGCACTGCTAAATATGCATTGGTGTCATTTCGCTAGCAGTGCCTTCCTGCAATGTGGAAGAATAGCTTTTGCAGTTTTCTGCTTATTCTGTTTTTTAGACCTTTTAGAATAGCAGCTACTATGAACATTTCACTTAAAAAAAAACACAAACAGATTTTGCCATTAGATGATGAGGGTGAACATTGCATTACATTCTATTTTTAAGAAGAGATATTCCTACAAAAGATTTAAAGATCATATAATACAGTACACTGACCATATTGAATGTTTCACATACTATATTATTTTTTTCCTGCAATATCCTGTGGTGGTTACAATCAAAGAAAAATATAGCATATCTCTTCAAAGATTAGCCTCAAAGGTAATAAATGATTTGTCACTCTGGCAGGTTAGCCAAATGGAAAGATTATTTCTGAGATTTTTTAAAAAATTTAATGTTTCATTTATTTTTGAGGCAGAGAGAGACAGCATTAACAGGGAGGGTGCAGAGAGAGAGGGGGACACAGAATCCGAAGCAGGTTCCAGGCTCTGAGTGGTCAGCACAGAGCGTGATGTGGGGCTCAAACCCATGAACTGTGAGATCATGACCTGAGCCGAAGTCGGATGCTCAACCGACTGAGCCACCCAGGTGCCCGTATTTCTGAGATTTTAAATGGGGCAATACAAGACTTTTCTTCTGGATTATTTTCAAATCTCTTCTTAATCCTCATCCTTTTTGGAAAATGTATTCTATAAAATTTGGCTTCTTTTCTTTTCTGAAACTTTTAACTAAGAGCCACTGTTTGAACATCTAAATTACATTTGAGGATTTTCTACCTTTGAATCATTTTACATTATTAAAACAATCATTGTTATTTGTAATGATGGGGAGGAATTTTATAAGCCTTTTCTATTTTAATATTGCTTGTTTTGGAAATCTTTGAATGCTTCTCATTTCTTAGAAAAAAAGCACACACTGATTTTTCTGTCTTTATGTTTTTGTTTGAGTATAGAATATTTTCTTTCATAAATGCATTTGAGGTATACTTGTTTACAGTAGCAGTTTTTATATTATTATTTGTGATTTATCAGACCCAGATTTATATTGTATATAACTTAAGGAAATTCTTAACATAGTTTATAGAACATAACTTAAATTCTAAGGTTTTAAAATAGATTAATGTACTCTTTACTACTTTTGGTAATTATGGTATAAGCTATCCAAGAGTCAAGTAGTCCTTTAATATTCCAAGTTTTCCATTTTATTTTTAAAACCATAGACTACCTGTATTCTTCATAAACTTGAACTCAAGAGCTGCTAAGTAAAAATCCTTGGATATTATCTTAATGAGAAGAATGATGAGTGTACAACATCTAATCTTCTGTGTTATAGTTAGATGATTAGAATTGTGTTTAATTCAGCAATTTTGTTCCAAGATGAAAACTTGAAAATTTCAAGCATTGTTATATTAACTAGAAAGTGAATTCATGTATTTTTGTTTGTTTGTTTGGTGTTTGGTTTTGAGGTGCAGAATGGTGGCGAACAACAGATGTTCATACTCGCACAGGGGCGACCTTCTTTCCACCATTACTGGGAATTCCACCACTGTTTGCTCCTCCAGCCCAGAATCATGATTCTTCTTCATTCCATTCAAGGACTTCGGGAAAAAGTAATAGAAATGGTCCTGAAAAAGGTATTTATATCACTTAAGTGATGTACTAGAAGTCCTCCATTCTAATACCTATTTTCAGTAGAGTTTAGATTTAATAACATTTATATAACATTGTACTAGGCACCTTTTTCATACTGTCTTGCTTAATCCTTACAATGACTCTTAGAGATTGGAAGTATTCTCGTTTCACATCCAAGGTTTAAAAAGTGATTCAAGGACTGCTTACACGTAAATGTGGCATGGGCAGGATTTGAACCCAGGCCTTCTAAATCCCAGCTCCACTGCTTTTTCCTCTGTATCTCATTATCTCCTTTGTGTAACCCAAAATAAGATACTATTTCTTCTGTAATTCAGCATTAAATTAATCAGAATTAGTATCCAAATACTTTTTTTCTTTTAAATGATCATTAATATTCTGTAATTGATAACTGTTGCTAGAAAAGCATTTGAAAATTATAATACCATTTTGGGTGGTTTATTATTATCTTTTTTCACTTGAGTAAGAGTTTTTTCAGTGAGTTTGCTCTGAAAGGGGAAATATTTTCATTTAATTCTATTTCTAAACTTTATTTTGATTGAAGTAAAATTCAGTTAAATATAAAAGTACCATTTTAAAGTGAACAATTCAGTGGCATTTAATGCATTCACAGTGCTGAACAACCACTTCCTCTATCTAATTTCAAACATTTTCATCACTCCAGAAGGAAACTCAATGCCTCTTAAACAGTTTCTCCTTATTCTTCCCTCCCCAGACCCTGGCAACTTGTGTTGCCACTAGACCCACTAACTTGTGTTCTGTCTCTATGGATTTACCCATTGTGAACATTTCCTATAGATGGAATCATCCAATATGTGACTTTCTGTGTCTAATTTCTTTCACTTAGCATAATGTTTTAGAGAGCTCTTCATATTGTAGCATATATAATTTCTTGTTATGACTGATTAATATTCTTTTATATAAACATGTTTATTTTTATTTTCAAGGTGTAAATGGGTCAATAAATGGAAACAGTACATCATCTGTATCTGGTATCAACACACCTGTACTATCCACTACTGCTTCGAGTTCTGTGGGACAAAATAAAAGTATAAGCTCAGGTGGAGGAAATCGAAAATGTAATCAGGAACAAAACAAAAACCAGCCTTTGGATGCTAGAGCTGACAAAATAAAAGATAAAGTAAGTTACTCTTCCTTCAAGGACAAATATATAACAGATCATTCTAAAAGTCAAACCACCTGACTCTGGAATAATTTCTTATGAATTACCAACTCCTATTTTTACGGATGTTTATTTTTATAGTGTGATACTAATATTATGTCTATTAAAAATTAAAACTGTCAGCACCAGTATAAATAATACAAATAATACTAATAGCTAAGATTTATGGAGAGCTTACCACTTATCACACCTATTTTAATCCTCTCTATACCTCTAATGAGTTAGGTATTGTTATTACAAGTGGGGAAACAGAGACTCAAAATAGTTGGCCAGTAAGTGGCCAGGATTTGAAGTCAAGCAGGTTGACCCCAAAGCCTTTGTTTTTAGGAAAATAAAAATTTAAAAAAAACATTTTATTATAGGAAGTTTCAAATATATAGAATAGACAGAATAGCATAATAATCCTGTCTACCCATTATTCAGTTTCAGCAGTTATCCCCACATGGACATTGTTAATTCATTTTATCCCCAACTATGCAGGTTATCAATTTTTGCCTTTCCGCTCTAAGTTCACCCTCTTCTCCTTTGCCAGTTGACACAATGTTAGACCTTATCAGCAGAGGATCTCAGAGAAACCCTGGAAGAGGAAAGGGCTTCTGTGTCTGTTTCCAGTGTTTTCTTCTTGCTTTTATGCCGTGGTTACCAGTGGGTAGTTTTGTGACCAACTGGCAGCTTCTCCATGGGCTCTGTTCAGGAGACACACAGTCTCCTGAGTTTCATGGGCATCCCAGCAGGTACCCTATTAGTAAGTTTTACTGAGACAGCAGTGGATGGCTTTCTGGCTAATTTTACTGGCACCCTAACTAGGAGGTTTCCAGCAACTTTCCTGGCATGCCAGCTGGCATGTTCCCTATTTGCCAGCCTGACCTGTTATAGCTTAGTTAGGTTTTCTGCCAGACAGTGGGCAACAGCCACCTTCTCTCCAACAAAGTCTGAGGTTCAGCCTTGGGTGAATGAGGTTGGAAGAGAGAGGCCTTTTCCAGTTTTACCTTTGTTTTAGTACTGTACTTGTGCCCTACAGTAAGTGGCTACTCCGTACATCTGCTATTTCAATATTCTTTTTTTTCCCCATTAGGGCTGCATTATTTAATATCCAGATAAGCCCAATAAGCCAGTGCAATAGAGCATGAATATTAAAAAGAGGAGATAGTGATCGAGAGGAAGATAGATTTATCATTATTTGCATATGATAGTACCTATTATTATTATTGCTTTGCTATTTGATAGTTGCAATGCCTGTTTTGTGATTTAGGTCAATTTTTAAGGGGGTCTTCATATATTTGTTTGAAGTACAGACATGGGAGGTGATGATAGGCAACATTTAAACTTTGGCAGCTCTTAAAGTTATTTTTATGTGTTCACTGCAATAATCCTTACTGGGGGATATTTTAGCCAGCGACTTACAAAGACATATTTATTTAAAGGTTGGGCTCCTAGGATGCCAGGCAGTGATGTGGGTGGAAGAGGCCTTTTCCTGCCCACCTTTGCATGAGTTTCTTCCGCCTCTAGAGGCTTTCAACAGCTGGAACCTGAGTATTATATGCAAGGTAATCAGCTGTAATTAACTGCACCACGTTAGGCCCTCACAAGACTGCCTTGCTGAGTAACAGAAAACACATTGTGGCAAACTCTCCCTTCTCACCAACTCTGGTTACATGGGACTAGAAGCCTTGCAACAGTGGCCTCCCCACTACCAGAGATGCATAGGCAGGCTGCACAATGCAGTGCCCACACCAGGGGGCCCTGGTCTGGGCAGAGAGTGATGAGCCTGCTGCCTGTGGTTTCTGTATCCTTGCCCTCCCTAGACCCAACTGTGTAAGCCCTGTTTTCTGTTTCCTTTCTTAAATATAATTTATTGTAAACTTAGCTAACATACGATGTGTACAGTGTGCTCTTGGCTTCAGGAGTAGATTCCCAAGATTGATCACTTACGAAGAACACACAGTGCTCATCCCAACAAGTGCCCACCTCAGTGCCCATCACCCATTTTCCCCTTTCTTCTTCCCCCCATCAACCCTCAGTTTGTTCTCTGTATTTAAGAGTTTCTGGGACACCTGGATGGCTCAGTCAGTTAAACGTCTGACTTTGGCTCAGGTCATGATCTCACGGTTCGTGAGTTCGAGCCCCATGTCAGTCTCTGTGCTGACAGCTCAGAGCTTGGAGCCTATTTCAGATTCTGTGTCTGCCTCTCTCTGATCTGCACTCTCTCTCTCTCTCTCTCTCTCTCTCTCTCTGCTCTCAGAAATAAACAAAACATTAAAATTTTTTTTTTAAGTTTCTTATGGTTTGCCTCCCTCTCTGAAAATAGTTTTTTCCTCTTCTCTTCCCCATGGGCTTCTGTTAAGTTTCTCAAATAACATATATGAGTAAAAACATTGTTATTTCAGTATTCTTTAGAGATGTGTCTGTCTTAGCATTTCATATTCTGTTACTAGTTAATAATTATTTTCTTTTAAAGTTTATTTATCTTGAGAGAGAGAGTGAGAGCACCCATGTAAGCATGAGTGGAGAAGAGGCAGAGAGAGAGAGAGGGTAAGAGAGAATCCCAAGCTGGTTCTACATTGTTAGTGCAGCTTGCCACGGGGCTTAATCCCATGAACAGTGAGACCATAATCAGAGCCAAAATCAAGAGTTGGATGCTCAGTCGTATCAATTGAGCCACCCGGGTGCCCAGTAGTTAATAATTCTATATAATAGAATTCCCCTGTTCTAATTGCTGATGTGTTTTCTGCCTTCTGACTAGACCTTATCTGCCATAGATGTGGTATTCTCAGGAGTACAGTGGATATGCAGGTTGCATATGGTAAATTAACTCCAATATTCTGGTCACTCAGAGCCTTTAGGTTTTTTCCTCCACATCATGCCAGGGAAGCTGTGACATTTCTACTTTATTAGATGTAGTCTACCAATGAGTCCAGGTTTCACGCATGTAAGCAAGTAAGCTGAGATAACTCCAGCTATACAAACTAACAATCCAGAAGTTCTAGTAAGTGCACCCGTGTTAGTGACTGTGGTCTGCTCTCATTTCCTCTTCAGTGAGGGGTATTTCCTCTTCAGTTTGGGGCCTTGGTTTATTTTGAATTAAAGTCTTAGCATCACTGCAAACATTTTGGAAACAAAGATAATAATTAGAGCAGTGTCATCTCTAAATTTTATAAAAACCACATTCAAGGCCTGGTTTTCTGGAGGAACAGAGTCAACAGTTTGTGATTGTGCACACATCACTCTCTTTACCAATTCATCTATAATATTAAGGGGACCACAGCAAGATATGGGTGATATTGGTCCAACCTTAAATCTTCAGATTTCAACATGCCTCCTAGGCTCCACTTTTAATCTTAAAGAACTATTTTATAAAATTTTCTTTTGTCCTTTTTCAAGACAGCATCAAGCCCCATATATTTTCCAGAATCAAATGAACAAATAAAGAATTCTTTCCTTTTGTCCAAAATATTTCACAGAAGTATTTCCTCTAGATCTTTTAGTTCCCTTTTCAAAAGAAGATAAATGTTTTCCAGAATACAATAAGATATATGAAGTTCTAGGGGAAGGTCATATGGTGAAGCCAAAAGTCTGATGGTACCCATCACAGAAACTCAACAGAACTGTACTTAGGCCACAAACAAACATTTTCTTTCCTCTTTAAGCCACCCCACCAAGCACTTCATACCACCCACTGAGCACTTCAAACCCGCCCCCCTAAGCACTCACTGAGCAAATGTGATAAAAGACTCTTGGTTGTTTGCTTCCAGGAACATAGATTTCAGGGTCATACTCTCTATCCGTTGCTCTTTAGCTGCTCTTCACTCTTCATCTGATGATTTGTTTCCTAGACATTCCCATTAGTATGAGCTCCAAGGAGCTATCTCTGCACTTCTGCCCCTTTCTCCGCATGCATGCATTCCTTATGCCCATAGTATTTTGTTAACTTATAAAACTAGTATTTTTAATTGAAAAATATGTAATAAAGCTGTTTTCACCTTCTTAAAGAAGGGTTCCTTTCTTTTATTCAAGTATAATTAACACACAATGTTATATTAGTTTCAGATGTACAATGTAATGATTCAGCAGTACTCATCATGATAAAGGTACTCTTAATCCCCTTTAGCTTTTTCACCCATTCCCCACCTGCTCTCTGGCACTGCTCTCTGGTAGCCACCAATTTGTTCTCTGTATTTAAGAGTCAATTTTTACATGTATCTCTTCTTTTCTTTGTTTATTCATTTGTTTTCTTTCTTAAATTGCACATATGGCTGAAATCATATGGTATTTGTCTTTTCTGACTGAATTCACTTAATCTCTAGGTCCATCCATGTTGTGGCAAGTAGCAAAATCTCATTTGTTATTATGGCTGAATAATATTCTATTGTAATATATACATCACATCTTCTTATCCGTTCATATATTAATGAATACTTCAGTTGTTTCCATGTCTTGGCTATTGTAAATAATGTTGCAGTAAACATAGAGGTGCATATGCCTTGTTGAATTTATGTTCTCATTTTCTTTGGATAATACCCAGTAGTGCAATTACTGAATCATATAGTAATTCTGTTTTAATTTTTTGAGGAATCCCCATAGTGTTTTCCAGAGTGTTGCACCAATTTATTCCCACCAATAATGTATGAGGGTTTTTTTCTATATAGCCCTTCTAGTGAATCTTATTTCTTTTGTTTTTTTTTTTTATTTTAGCCATTCTGACCAGTGTAAGGTGATAATTTGTTGTGGATTTGATTTGGATTTCTCTGATAATGAGTGATGTTGAGCATCTTTTCATTGTCTGTTAGTCATCTGTATGTCTTCTTTGGAAAAATGTCTATTCAGGTCCTCTGCCCATTTTTTAATCAAAGTATTTGTTTTTTTAATCTTCATTTCTATTAAGTTCTTTATATATTTTGGATATGAACCCCTTATCAGATAGATGTACCATGAGTAACTATCTTCTCCCATTCAGCAGGCTGCCTTTTTTGTTTTGTTGATGGTTTCCTTCACTGTTGCAAAAGCTTTTTATTTTGGCAAAGTCCTAATAGTTTAATTTTGCTTTTGTTTCCCTTCACTGGGGAGACATAGCTAGGAAAATGTTTCTATGGCTGATGTCTAAGAAACTACTGCCTATGTTTTATTCTAGAAGTTTTATGGTTTCAGGTCTTTATCTTGAGTTTATTTTTGTGCATGGTGCAAGAAAGTGGTCTTGTTTTATTCCTTTGCTTGTAAGTGTCCTGTTTTTCCAGCACCATTTGTTGAAGAGATTATCTCTTACCCATTGTATTTTCTTGGCTCCTTTGTTATAGATCAACTGACCATAAAAGTATGTTTATTTCAGACTTAATTCTGTTCTATTGTACAGTGTGTCTCTTTTTTGCCTGTACCACACTGGTTTTGTTTGTTTTTTTGTTGTTGTTTTGTTTTTTAGAGAGAGCGAGAGCAGGAGCAGGGAGTAGCAGAGGAAGAGGGGGAGAGAGAATATTAAGCAGGTTTCATGCCCAACATGGAGCCCAATACAGGACTCAATCTCACAGCCATGAGATCATGACCTGAGCTGAAATCAGCTCAGACATTTAACTGACTGAGTCATCCAGGAGCCCCAGTAATACACTGCTTTGATTACTGCAGCTTTATAGTATACCTTGAAATCTGGGATTGTGATACCTACAGCTTTGTTCTTCTTTTTCAAGATTAGTTTGGCTATTCAAGGTCTCCTGTGGTTCTGTACACATTTAGGAGTATTTCTTCTAATTTTGTGAAAAATGTTGATAGTTTGATAGAGGTTGTATTACATCTGTAGACTGCTTTAGGTAATACGGACATTTTAATGATACTGGTTCTTCCAGTCCATGAGCATGGAATATCTTTCCATTTGTTTGTATCATTTTTAGTTCCTTTCATCAGTGTTTTGTAGTTTTCAGAATATAGGTCTTTCACCTCCTTGGTTTATTTTTAGGGATTTTATTATTTTTGGTGCAATTGTAAATGGAATTGTTTTCTTAATTTCTCTTCCTGCTACTTCATTATTAGTGGATAGAAATGAAACAATTTTCTATAGACTAATTTTGCATCCTGAAATTTTACTAAGTTCATTAATCGGTTCTAGTAGTTTTTTTGGTGGAGTCTTTAAGGTTTTCTATATATAGTAACATGTCAACTGCAAATAAGAAAGAAGTTTTACTTCTTTTGGATGTCTTTTATGTATTTTTTTTTTCCCTTGGGCAGTTGTTATGGCTAGGACTTCCAGGACTATGTACCAGGACTTCCATTATAAAAGTGATAAGAATGAATATCCTTGTTTTGCTCCTAACCTTAGCGGAAAAGCTCTCAGTTTTTCACCATCAAATATGAAGTTAGCTGCTAGGTTTTCATATATGGATGGCCTTTATTACATTGGGAAATGTTTCCTGTAAACTTACTTTGTTGATAGTTTTTATCATGAATGAATGTTGTACTTTGTCAAATGCTTTTATAGCTCTATTGAGATAATCATATGTCTTTTATCCTTTCTCTTATTAATATGATATATCACGTTGATTGATTTGTGAATATTGAACCATCCTTGCATTTCTGGAGTAAATCCCACTTGATTGTGGTGAGTGACTCTTTTTGGATTCAGTTTGCTAATATTTTGTTGAGGATTTTTGTATCTGTGTTCATCAGAGTAATTGGCCCGTAGCTTTCGTTCTTTCTTTTTTCTTTTACTAGTGTCTTTACTTGGTTTTGGTATCAAGATAATATTAGTCTTATAGAATGAATTTGGAAGCTTTCCTTCCTTTTCTATTTTTTCTGAAGTGCTTGCAAAAAATAAGTATTATCTCTTCTTTAAGTGTTTGGAAGAATTCACCTGTGAAGCCATCTGGTGTTTGTTGGGAGCTTTTGATTATTGATTCAATTTCATGACTAGTAATTAATCTCTTCAAATTTTCTATTTCTTATTGATGTAGTTTTATATATGTCTCAGGGTATTTATGCATTTCTTCTAGGTTGTCCCGTTGGCATATAATTTTTCATAGTATTCTTTTATAATCCTTTGTATTTCTGTGATGCCAGTTATTATTTCTCATCTTTCATCTCTAATTTTATTTGTTTGAGTCCTCTCTTATTTACTTTTTTTTTCCTTATTTTCTTGATGAGTCTGGCTTAAAGGTTTATCAATTTTATTTATCTTTTCAAAGAACCAGCTCCAAGTTTCATTGATCTCTTCTATTATTTTTTTTAGTCTCTTTCATTTATTTCTGCTCTAATCTTTATTGTTTTTGTTCTTTTACTGATTCTGAGCTTTGTTTGTTCTTCTTTTTCTGTTCGTTTTGGTGCACATTGAGATTGTTTATTTGAGATTTTTCTTGTTTCTTTAGGTATACCTGTATTGCTATAAACTTCCCTCTTTTTTTAAAAAAAAAGTTTTAGTGTTTATTTATTTTTGAGACAGAGAGAGAAAGTGAGAGACAGAGCACGTAAGCAGGGGAGGGGCAGAGAGAGAAAGAGATACAGAATTGAATCAGGTTCCAGGCTCCAAGCTGTCAGCACAGAGCCTGATACGGGGCTCAAACTCACCAGCTGTGAGAGCCAAAGTCAGACGGTCAACTGACTGTGCCACCCAGGCACCCTTAAACTTTCCTCTTGAACAGCTTTTGCTGCATCCCAAAAATTTGGGACTGTTGTATTTAATTTGTCTCCATATATTTTTTTATTTCCTCTCTGATTTCTTAGTTGATCTATTCATCGTTTAGTAGTATATTATTTAGACTTCACGTAGCTGTGTGCTTTCCAGCTTTTTCTTGTGTTTGTTTCTAGTTTCATACTGTTGTGGTTGAAAAGATGCATGATATGATTTCAGTCTTTTTGAATTTATAGAGGCTTCTTTTGTGGGCCAACATGTGATCTATTCTGTGTACTTAAAAGAATGTGTTTTCCACTGTTGGGTATGGAATGTACCTCTTAGAAGTAGTGCTAAAATCTAGTAATATCTATAGTCTCCAGTGCTTCCACAGTGTACAAGGAATTGAGCAAGACTTTAGCAGCATATGTATGATATAGACTCTGTCCTTGGCTTTAATAAGGAATCTACATTGACATTTCTAAACAAAATCAGTGCCATTAAAGTAAAAAATATTTCCTGAAGCAAGTATAAAAAGTTAGGGGGGGTACCCTTTTAATGATATCAAGAGTTGAAATCTGAGGAACCATGGTGGTGTCTATAGGCATCTATGTTGAAATGACACTTGAGATTGATTGTCAAAGTGAGGGATACTAGAACATAAAATCTCAGAAGAAGAGCACCTCTGCCTCTGGTAAGTCATTGGCATGAATTTGTTGTAGTAGGTTGTCAGGTAAAATGGGATGAAGGACATTGGAACTGAGGAAGAAAACCTTATAATTTTTAAAATTTTTACACAATATTTTCCAGTTTCAAAAGCTTTTTATACATTGCTTCAGTAACCTTATTAATGTGTAGTTTGAAAAAATGTTCTTCAGCTAATTTCTGTATTTCCTCCTGGGGCCTGCTATCTCTGTAGTGCTCATTGAAAATCATTAAATCCACTTTCCTCATATAAAATGTGTGATTATTTAGAACAAATGTAGGTATTTTAAATTAAACAATATTAGTCACAGACTAAAATACACATACAGCCTGTTGGGAAAAAAATAATAAAACAATTCAAGTTGGAGTTAATTCCACTCCTGGTATTCTAAGTCAGTAACAAGTTACTGTTATCACAGCAGAAAGTCTTTTTAAAACATAAGTGAGTTTTTATGGTTTTAAAATAATCCTCCCTCCAAAGTTTCCTATCCCACTCAGACTCAAATTCTTCTCAAGGGTTACAAGACATCATATGATCTGCCCGCTGCCAGTCCATCCAGCCTTGTTTCCTGTGGTTCTCTCTCTCCAGTTCCCCATGTTGTAACTGATAGCTGAATTTTCCAGTCTTTGAACATATCAAACTTATTTCATGGCTTTTGCTTTTGGTCTTTCCCCTGTCTTGAAAGCCTCTACTTTTATCTTCATGTGAGTATCTCTCACTCTCCATTTAGGTCTCAGCTCAGAAAGGTCTTACCTGATAACTGCATCTAGATTTTTAGCTCCGTCCTTACCGCCAGCACACACTATCAATCAAAGAATCCTATTTTAGGTCGTGGTGTGTATCACTAAAAACATTTATATTGTTTGTTGATTCCCTGCTTCCTGTTACCGCTAGGTCGGAGTTGCTGTCATACCCTTGGATCCCCAGAGACTAGAGCTACTATGTCCGGTACATAATAGCCTTGAATTTGTAATTTATTTTGTTATTGAAAGAAAGAAAGAAGTATACAATGAAATGAAAGTTCAAGGAGAGGGTTCTTTAAAGTTTTGCCAGCTTGGAATAGGGTGGGGATAGTGATTATTAAGCTCTTTTTTTTTTTTATCACTTTTTGATAACCTAAGAAGATTCATTATTAAATTTTTAAATGACAGCAAAGACACTTACTACTTAATTGTGTGTGACTACAAAAGAATCACACACACACACACACACACAACTAATAGAGATTAAAGAGGTGAAATTGGTAATACTGAAACTTATTTTCTCTTTTCCTCTAATACCTAGATGTATCTATTCACTTCTACACTTTTTTTTTTTAATATGGAGACTAAATTTGCTACCTTATAGAGGCACAGACTCTTTGTATACTGTCATTGTATGGTCTGCAAAGACCATCTGCATCAGAATCACATTAAAGTGCTTGGTTTTTTTTTAATTTTTTAATGTTTATTTTTCTTTTCTAAAATCTTTTAATATTTTTTTTTATTGAGACAGAAACTGAGCACGAGTGGAGTAGGGGCAGAGAGAGAGGAAGACACAGAATCAGAAACAGGCTCCAGGCTCTGAGCTGTCATCACAGAGCCCGATGCCGGGCTGAGACCCACGAACCGCGAGATCATGACCTGAGCCGAAGTCGGACACTTTACTGACTGAGCCACCCAGGCGCCCCATGTTTTATTTATTTTTGAGAGACAGATAGAGACAGCATGATCAGGAGAGGGTCAGAGAGAGAGGGAGATATAGTATTAGAAGAAGGCTCCAGGCTCTGAGCTAGCTGTCAGCACAGAGCCGGACGTAGGACTGGAACCCACAAACCGTGGGACCATGACCTGAGCCGAAGTTGGACGCCCAACTGACTGAGCCACCCATGCACCTCTAAAGTGCTTGTTAATGTAGATCCCTTTGTCCTGTTTGGAATTGGGAGTCAGGAATCTGCTGGTACAAGTACAGCAAGTAAATATTTGGCACTCTAAATCCTTAGAACCCACACCTCTACCCACTCTTGAGGCATGTAGACTCCGTTTCTCGTTCCACCTTTAAATTAAAAACTGTACAGATTACTTAGTCATTGGAATAGGAGTTTATTTTTCTCTGGCAAATTACTGTATCTCCCTTTTTTTTCCTTTCCTTTCTTAGCCTCTAGTAAAACCGAAAGTGATAACTTCTGTTTAGACTACATGATTTTCATAATCTTGCTATACATGCTTGGAAACCCCTGACAGATTTTGGTTACAATGAAGAAGCTGTTTCTCTGTCAAATAAATGGTGGACTTAATATTACTATTATACTATTGTTTCCTTTTAATCACTACTTTGGTCTTTTTCATCTTGTGTTACCCACACTATTTCTCATCACTCTTGATTTAATCTGAGGGAAAGAGATAGCTCAAAATAGTGGTAACCAATAGTTGGCTTATTGTGTTTCTGAAGGAAGCATTATGGTTGCTAATTTGGAGCAATTAATACAGAGTACCATTACATGCAGAATATCACAACGGGAGTGACTCTCTTCACTCATATGCATTTTATTTTCTTTGAATTAAATTTCAGAAAGCACAAAGGAAAGAGTACTAATTTCTAACTATCACTTCTCATTGTGGAAGTGTATAATTGTCTTCATTCCCCAAACTCATTAGTCGTGACAAGGTATATTTCCGTAATGACCATAACTTCTGTAAATCATTGCTTTTGTAATTTATTGCTGCTTTTTCTATATTTTATTCTTTATTTTATCCATCAGCAAATTCTTTTGAAATGTTCCTATGTAACTTTGGATTGCACTCAATCTATTGCTGTGCCATGTTAGTATTTTTTCTTTTCAGTCTTCCCATTGGCAGAGCTGTAACTTTTCTGTTATATAGTTATTTAGTTATAATTCATCTCATGATTTCTCCTCCCTTTTATGCACTACTATTGTCTGTCCTTTAAACACAAAAAAATTTTTAACATGACCCAGTGTCACTTTCTACCAATTTTGGATTTTATTTTTCCTGTAGAGCCTTAAAGATTCCAGTAATTAATATCTCTCTTTATCATATTTTCTATCTTTTCTGAAGTGAAATATAAAAAAATAAGTTCCTTGTTAAAGCAGCCCTCTAAGTCTTTAGCTACTTATTTTATTTTTTTCTACATTACTTACTCCTGTATGGATATTTTGCTTTTATATTAGTCACTTGTCTAGTCTACCACTGCGAGCACTAGAATGTAAGTTTCTTGAAGGCAAGGACTCTGTCTTAAACATCATTGTTGTCCAGCACCTGGAAGAGTATTTTAGGCATGCTATGTAAATATTTGGCTACTGACTCACTATCTGCATGAAATAGAAGACTAAAGCTAAATATAGAACTTCAGCATCTGTAACCCTTTATCATAATTGGAATTATTATTCTGTAAATTTATCTTTTTAATCTGTCATACATTTTGAAGCATGGCTGTCATATGTGTGTATACACACACACACACACACACACACACACACACACACATACTATATCAATGTTTCTAATATTTTATACATGCCAGAGCCTGTACTTTTTATTGGAAAATTCCTATCAGATAAGTTAATTGGATCCATGTCTAAAGTGACATTTTGAAATCGAAATACCTCTTGAAAATTAAAAGAGCATACCTCTTACTGAACTTTGAATTTTTTTCCAAAACTAAAGTCTTGCTAAAAATTTGTCTTTATCCAGAAACCAAGGAAGAAAGCTATGGAAAGTTCTAGCAACAGTGATAGTGATTCGGGTACGTCATCAGACACCTCAAGTGAAGGCATTAGTAGTAGTGACTCAGATGATCTAGAGGAAGATGAAGAAGAAGAAGAAGATCAAAGTATTGAAGAAAGTGAAGATGATGATTCTGATTCAGAGAGCGAAGCACAGCATAAAAGTAACAACCAGGTATAAATAGTTTCGTTGGCAGTATCCACACATTATGCATATTTAGGAATTAACAGTTTATCTTGACTGTTGAAGTCCCTAAAGTTTAAAGTTAATCATTGCTTTTAGTTCTTATATTTGCACAAGAAAGAATAGGAGATGGAAAAACATTTTTAAAGGGACATTTTTGTATTTTTTTAGTGAGCTTTATATATCTCTCTTAAGTCATTAGAAAAACTTTTTAAAGTACCCTTTTTTGGGGCACCTGAGTGGCTCAGTCAGTTAAGCGCCTGACTTCGGCTCAGGTCATGATCTCATGGTTCGTGGGTTCAAGCCCCACATCGGGCTCTGTGCTGACAGGTAGCCCAGAGCCTAGAGCCTGTTTCAGATTCTGTGCCTCCCTGTCTGTCTGAACCTCCTCTGCTCATGATGTCTCTCTCTCTTAGAAATAAAACATCAAAAAATTTTTTAATTAAATAAAATAAAGTACCCTTTTTCTCCAACTGCTTGACCTTCTTTGTTTTAGTAAATATTGAGAAGTTGCCTTTTTATTTTTATTTACAGGTGCTATTACATGCTATTTCAGACCCAAAAGCAGATGGACAGAAAGCAACTGAAAAAGCCCAGGAAAAAAGAATACAGCAGCCATTACCTCTTGTGTCCGAGTCCCAGACTCACCCATCATTCCAATCCCAGCAGAAGCAGCCTCAGGTTTTGTCACAGCAGCTTCCATTTATTTTCCAAAGCTCTCAGGCAAAGGAGGAATCTGTGAACAAACACACAAGTGTAATACAGTCTACGGGATTGGTGTCCAATGTGAAACCTTTATCTTTGGTAAATCAAGCCAAAAAGGAAACTTACATGAAACTCATAGTTCCTTCTTCTCCTGATGTACTTAAAGCAGGGAATAAAAATACCTCTGAAGAATCTAGTCCTTTAACCAGTGAAATGAGATCCAAACGGGTGAGTTAAAAAATATTTATGGAAGAATTTTATTATTAGAGAAAGAGCTTTTATGTAGTCTACAATATGCAAGTTTAAATGAAATTCTACTCTTATTTTCATACTTTATTAGTCACCAGGAATAGCGTATGCGCATCAGATTTCTCTGATTTTATATTTACATAATCATCTGCTTAATATATTTTTGGCAACACAATTGTGTCATTTTTCCTGAGGTTTAATGATTTAGCACAAAGGGGAGAAATACATTTGAATAAGATAAACTCCAAATTACTTTTAAGATCAATGTCTTTTTTTTTCTAATATCAATATATTCTTCTTTAAAGAAATGAACTTGATTAATTTACCTCTCTAGCCCTATATTTTATCAACCCAAAGCATAAAAATCCTTTATGAAGAATCATTTTTTAAATGTTTATTTATTTTGGAGAGAGAGAGAATAGTTGTGTGCCCAAGTGAGGAAGGAGCAAAGAGAGAGGGGGACAGAGGATCCGAAGCAGACTCTGCACTGACCGCAGAGAGCATGATGCAGGGCTCAAACTCAGGAACCATGAGATCATGACCTGAGCCAAAGTTGGATACTCAACCGACTGAGTCTTTACTTGTTCTAAATAATAAGTAAAGAACAGAAGGGTTTGAAACCAAGATCATTCTTGTATCAAATCCCATGATTAAGATGAAATGATTTGGTGTTTCTGAACTGATAGTGGTAGTTCATGGGATATATTTTATGTGAATAGACATTCACATTAGACTCAACTATATGAAATACAAAATACTGTGAATAATTTTTATATATGCAAATACCAGAACCAATCATCAGAGAATTTTTTCATATTTTTACTATTAATTTTATGTTTCTACATAGTGTACATTCATATGTCTAGTAGAATTCTAGTAATTAAATGACCAGTGCCTTTTATTCTAGAACCAATCCAGAATAGAGAAAAAGTATTGTGTTTGAACAGAGTATCCTGTCTTTTGATTATAAAAATTATCATTAGGCCTCCTAATCCCATTAGATAACACTTGTAAAGGTCCTGCTGTTTGCAAGCTATTGTTTTAAGTGCTAAATATGCATTTACTCATTGGACACTAACATTTGTAAATGCTACTAATATTATAATGCCCATTTACATATAATCAAATTGAGATTTATAAAACTTAAATAACTGTCCCATAATCACACTGTTAGTTAGTGATAGAGTTAGAATTCAAATCTAGGCAGTAGTACTAGAATCCTTGTTCTTAACCACTATGATATGCTGCCTTTCCCAAAAAAATTACAGTGTCTTTGTCCATTAACTCTTATTTTAATGAGAAGAATTTAAGAACAGGGTCAAAGTAAAATGACTTAAAAAAACATCAAGCTTTGTTGAGAATCTAAATGAGTAGTTCTCAAGCCTAAGTATACCTTAGAATTACTTGGAAAACTTTTAGAACAAGAATAATACCTTAGAACAATTAAATCAGAATCTCTTAGTGTGTTGAGATATGTATTGAACATATCAGAAGCTTCCAAATGTGTAGCCAGATTTGAAAACCACTGATCTAAAGAGAATGACCAATGCTATCATAATATCATGCATAGGATAATTTGTGACACTCAATTGTAAGGAGGTATTATTATTGTCATCACATTATTGACTATGAGCAAATTAAACAAACTAAAAATTATACTGTTTGGATTATTTTAATTTTTAACTTATGTATATTCCACTTTAAGATAAATTGTAGAGCATATCAAGAGTAATTCTTTCTTAATTTTAAAAGTTTCTTAAATGTTTCTTATTTAAAGAATTTTATATGACTGTCTGTTAGAAAGTCACTTATTAAAACTTGCTTAATAAATGTAGCCAAGCCAGACTTCTTATACATATGATCTTATGTGATTTTTACAAAATTGTGTGAGGTAAAGAAACTAAGGCTTAGAGAGATTAGATCTTTCACTAACATCATATAACAAGTAAAGAGCAGAAGGATTTTAAACCAAGGTCATTCTTATATCAAAGCTAGTGATTAAGATGAAATAATTTAGTGTTTCTGAACTGATAATGGTGATTCATGGGAAATATTTTATGTGAATGCCCATTCACATAAGACTCAATTCTTTTTTTTTTAAATATTTTTATTTATTTCTAGGAGAGAGAGAGAGAGACAGCGTGAGCAGGGGAGGGTCAGAGAGAGAGGGAGATACAGACTCTGAAATAGGCTCCAGGCTCTGAGTTGGCAGTCAGCACAGAGTCCGACATGGGGCTCGAACCCACGAACTGCAAGATCATGACCCAAGCGAAAGTTGGAAGCTTAACCGACTAAGCCACCCAGGCGCCCTTACATAAGACTCAATTCTAAATGACTTTGTGGTTTATGTCTATGGTTTTTTATTTTTTTAGTATTATTTAATTTTTGGATCTTTCCATCCCTTATACTATATAGACTATATAGACATTTAATTTAAATCAATATATATATATATATATTTTTTTTTTTACGAATAGTTTATTGTCAAATTAGTTTCCACATAACACTCAGTGCTCATCCCCACAAATGTCCTCCTCTATGCCCATCCCCCCCCATCCATCAGTCCTCAGTTTTTTTTTTTTTTTTTTTAATTTTTTTTAATGTTTTATTTATTTCTAGGAGAGAGGGGGAGACAGCATGAGCAGGGGAGGGTCAGAGAGAGTCACAGATTGAAACAGACTCCAGGCTCTGAGCTGGCAGTCAGCACAGAGCCCCACGCGGCTCGAACCCACGAACCGTGAGATCATGACCTAAGCGAAAGTCGGACGCTTAACCGACTAAGCCACCCAGGCGCCCCATCAGTCCTCAGTTTTTGTCAACATTCAAGAGTCTCTCATGGTTTGCCTCTCTCCCTTTCCCCCACCATTTCCGCCCTTCTTTAACAGTAGTGTATTTTCTTTATCAAGTTTTTCTTAGAAGATTTTGTGTGTGTGTGTGTGTGTGTGTGTGTGTGTGTGTGGACTGTGGAGACTCAGCTAAGAGCTAGGAGAGCAAGAACTTGGAGGTAGTAGAGTTTTGAACCTGTCTTCCCATACTCTCGTCATCTAAATGGCTATCTTAAAGCAGCAAGACATTTACTGTAGTGCAGTTCTCAATCTTCTCCCCTCTTCCTTTTTATGTACCACCTCCAATATCAAAAAACACAACATGTTTGGTTTAATTCAGTAACTGATACTAGTCTTAGAGTAAAATAGAGTGATCTTTAGTTTTTTTGAAAACCTTCAGGTGTCAATATATAGAAAGTGATTCTTTAGAACTATGAATTGAAAAGGAATTTAGAAAATTAAAATATAAAACTAAAAGACAAAGTTTTGTTTTCATGACTATTTCAATCCTATGTACTTAGAAGGAAAATTTACTACCTATTAAAAAAGAGTACAAAATGATCATGTGATACAATTTTGTTATAAGAAATGAAAACATGCTAAATTTTTCTGCTGAAAACTTTAATCAGGACATATTAAATATAAGGTAAGTACATGATATGTACTTATATATAAATTGCAACATTTATGTAGTATAAATATTAAGTAAAATTAAGTATATTGATGCATTTTTACATAATGTATTTTATATAAGAATTTGCCATAAAGTTATGTTTAAAAGGTAAATGCAATTATTTAGCATAATTTCCCGTATTTTAGCATTGTTTAGAATTATTTAGCATAATTCCCTCACTGAATAAATGCTAATTATGCACATTATTTTTGTGAAGCATCGTCCTAGGTATGAATGTTATGTGACAGTCTTTGTTTAGAAAGAATTAACTTGGTTTTCTAAACTAACACAGTGAAGATATTAAATAAGATAAAGAAGTTTATGTAGGAACTGCATACTGCTTATTAGCATTGCTGCTGTAAAAGATTTATTACATCATTCTGTATTGCATTCCATCAGCATTTATAGTCCGAAATTCCCACCACAAATTTTTGCTGACTAGAATGTTAAGAGCCCAGGTCCAATGCTGACAGTGCTACTGATTTTAATTTTAAGGCAACCATTTTCATTACAGACTTTGACCTTCTGAAATTCAACTCTGGACTTAAAATATTTTAATCATTCTACTTAAGTTTTTTAATGTACTGTTTTAATTATGTAAATTAAATAAAGTTCATGTGATTTTATCCTTTTCAAGAAGATTCTGAGAGCCAATTACTTTTTTATTTCCTACTTACCGATGTAAATTTTACAGCTTAATGGTTTACAAATCGATTTTTCCCAAGTATATTTTTTCTAAACTTTTATTATACTTTTTCTAATGCTAATATGCTAAAGGGACTCCATGGTAGACTCTACACTGTGTTGAGCCAGCAGTCCCAACAGCTTCATATCATGCCTACTGCAGGTAGTACCCGGTAACAAAAAAGAGGTAAAGGGGTTCATGAGTGCTTCTGGCTGGAACAAACATGGAAAGCTTCTTGGGTTGAATTTTGAAGAACGAACAAGATTTTATCAGCTTGCAATTTAGAAAAGAAGGATGTTTCACATAGAGAAAAGCATTACAGCAAAATTCAGAGGTGGTTGAAGTATGACATGCATAGATCATGGCAAATAGTCCAGTTTGACTAGAAAGTTATATTAGTGCCTACTTGAAAAGTATTTTGAGGTTAAGAATTAAGTATTTAGGCTTTATAAAGTTGTCAATGATGGAGTAGACACTAAAGCTTTTGACCAAGGAACTAATATAACAAAATAATAGTTTAAATTAACATAAAATTGGCATTCGGATATACTGTATATTGTAAGTTGTGTGGGAAGAAATGATGGAATGGCTTACATATGAGCAGTATTTTGATGAAAGAATCCAGAAGACATAGGGATATGGCCGACTTGGAAGAAAGAAAAGTAAAAAGTAAAAGTAAAAGATGTTTTTATCATTTCAAATTTAGATTATTGAGACAGAGGGGACAATAGTAATGAGAGGGGAATACTCAAGAAGCCTATATTTTGAGGGGAGAAAGACTAATTGAATTTTTAATATATTATGTCTAACCAAGATTCAGCTACCAACTAGTCATCACTGTCACTAATTTTAAGCACTAGTATATCATGATTTAAATTTGTATGTGAGTTCCTGTTATCAGATATGGAAGGTAAATAAAAGTAATCTTTGTTTTTATGGTACAATGTTGTTTTGTTTTTTAACTTGTTTCAACAGGAACAATATAAACAGACATTCCCAGCTCAGTTAAAGAAACAGGAGTCATCCAAGAGCTTGAAGAAGGTTATTGCAGCTTTGTCAAATCCAAAAGCAACCTCTAGTTCACCAGCACATCCAAAACAGACGTCAGAAAACAACCACCCTAATCCATTCTTGACAAATGCACTTTTAGGTAATCACCAACCAAATGGAGTTATTCAAAGTGTCATTCAAGAAGCTCCTCTAGCACTTACTACCAAAACTAAAATGCAGAGTAAGATTAATGAGAACATCGCTACTGCAAGCAGCACCCCTTTTTCCTCTCCTGTAAATTTGAGTACAAGTGGGAGAAGAACCCCTGGCAGTCAGACAACTGTAATCCCCTCCGCCTCTCCCATACTGCATAGTCAAGGGAAGGACAAAGCGGTTAGCAATAACGTAAACACAGTAAAAACACAGCATCACTCCCACCCTGCAAAATCTCTAGTGGAACAGTTCAGGGGAACAGATTCAGACATTCCCAGTAGTAAAGATTCTGAAGATTCAAATGAGGATGAAGAAGATGATGAGGAAGAAGATGAGGAAGATGATGAAGATGATGAATCTGATGACAGCCAATCAGGTTATTTTTTGTTTTTAAATTTGAAGTATCTCTC
Source organism: Proteles cristata cristata (assembly GCA_017311185.1). NCBI lineage: Eukaryota > Metazoa > Chordata > Mammalia > Carnivora > Hyaenidae > Proteles > Proteles cristata. Next base: position 198,794 of record JAESUZ010005050.1, read on the forward strand.
TAAATGCTATGTGAACCAAAACAATTTTAAAAGGAGGATCTTAGTTCACACAGTTCTAATCATTGTCCTTCACTGTGTTTCCCACAGCAATGTGCCTTTCTATAATAAGCTGGTAAAATACAGGTGGAATTGAAATTGGAAATCCCAAGTTAAATTCTTAGCTTTGTTATTCATTTAACATTAAACAAATAACTTTAAATGAATATAAATGATGCAGGAATTAAGAAATCACAAACTTGCTTATTTTTCATTTAATTCATGACCACTCATTTGTCTTGTCTTTTTCATTTCTTCTGCTACCTGTTTAAAAGTTTCAGTAGATATTTTCACTGAGATAAATTGTAGTCACGGTGATTTAGAAAGTACCGAAAACCTAAATCTCTATGTTTGTCGATTAGCAACACAGAATTTGTATAATAACAAGTAGAATACTCCTTGATTTTATTTTGGTTTGCCTTCTAGTATTTTTTTAAACTTCTTTCTGTTTTTCTTCCCCTTAACTCTCCTCCATGATCCACAGAGAAATAAGAGCATAAAATATAAGATAATTTAAATCTTAAATACAAAGATGAAATGCACATTACAAAAATGTTTGGATTTCTTACTGATCCACTGCCAAGTCCAATGGCAAATTTTCTAGCTACCAATAGAAATAGGAAAATATAGTCAGTTATACAATTTAAAGTATATAAAGTTGCTCAGTGTAAGAACAGCTTTCCCTGATAATGATTTTTCCTGGGATTCCCATGAACACATCTTTACATGATAGAGTATGACTGCCATTATTAATAACTTTCGAAGGTAGTTTTTATAACAAATTTCAACTTAGGCAGATTCCGCAAAAGCTGTTATTCTGGGAACCTTTAAGATACATCCCAAGTATCAGGCCTGTGTTTATCAAGTTTAATCCAGGAGCAGATTATACATATCTATAGGAAGAGATACTTTAATAGACTACATTGCTAGAACAAAACTTAAATTATTAAACCATTATGTGATCCCACATAATTATTTCTGTAACCTTGTCTTTGGTGAAGCCTGAGAAGCCTGATGAAATCATGCACCTAAATAGAATAACTGCAGCCAGAAAAGCCAAGAATCTCTCAGGAAGTGGTTTTCTTTTACTTCAAACCCCAGATGGAAGAATGATGGTAGTTCCAGTCTTCTCTTCCTCATACTGAACCTAGTATACTTCTAAAGCTATTGGAATCTATTAATTTAAATAATCAATTCTATTCCCTCTATACCTTAGTTTGTATATTAAATTAAAAATGATTTTGAGGCCATTATGCAAGAACTCATTATGTGTATAGTGCCATTTGAGAAGAACTGTTTTATGATTAAAGAGTTGAGTAAAACTGATAATTAATGAAGAATTTTGAGGATTTGTAATCTGCAGACATTGTACTCAAATCACTTGTTAGATAGTAATTTTTACATTAAGTCTTTAGGAAAGTTGCTCAGTTGAGTTCAGTCATGGATTCTGATTCCTAAACTATCCCATTTAGATACAAACTGCAAATGTTGGTGATTATCTAGTTATAATATACAAATGCTTCTTTTACTTCCCAGAATCAGATAGTAATTCAGAATCAGATACAGAAGGATCAGAAGAAGATGATGATGATGATAAAGACCAAGATGAATCAGATAGTGATACTGAAGGAGAGAAAACGTCAATGAAACTGAATAAAACAACTTCCTCTGTCAAAAGCCCTTCCATCAGTCTAACTGCTCACCCAACACCTCGTAACCTCCACATAGCAAAAGCCCCAGGCTCTGCTCCTGCTGCCTTATGTTCTGAATCCCAGTCACCTGCTTTTCTTGGCACACCTTCTTCCACACTTACTTCAAGTCCACACTCTGGTACCTATACTTTATTTTTATTATTGTAAAGTAGAAGTCAAACCATAGCAAGAATTCTTATTTCTACAGTGTTCTGGGGACGATCTCATTGGAATCAAGTGTGACAGCTAGATTTGAGGTTGCCTAAGAAAGGTCCATGTGTATTTTCAAAGGATATGTATGACCCATTACCATTTTTATTCTGTGCTTCCAATTTAAGAACATGTTTGATGACAGCTCTTGATTTTGAATACTTTCCTGCTTTGGTGTTCAGTTTATGCTTCTAGAACTTAGAATTTGACTGATATTTGGACTTTTTTGTACTTTATAAAAATGAGCTCACTTGGCTACTTAAGATACAATTGCATATCTGTCAAACATATAGCCCAATGTCATTTGTATTTGTGAGTAGCATTATTATTTTATTAACATACCACATCTTTTTTTTCTATTAAACCTTTTGTAAACTTCTATAGGTCTTCATTAAAAAATTTTACATTAATTCCAAAAGGACTTTTATTTTCCATTTTGGTAGCTAAGGAAATGTAGGGATGTATAGTAAAATATCATGTTGTTATATTTATTTCATTCTTTTCTTAGAAATGTCTGGTTTTGCTTTCATTTCCCACAGACCAGTATGATAGTCTGCTAATTTAAGATGCACATGTTTGCATTTGTGAAACTTGGTCATTGTCTATAAAGAATTTTACATATAATTTTATTCCTTTGTAGTTTAGATTAAAAGGCGTGGTAGTAGTTTTGACTATGGATTTATATGAGCATAGAAGTTAGTAGTATCTTTAAGTGTATGAGTGTATGAGCTGTTGAAATTTTTCAGCATCTTAAAAACTCCTATTCTCAAAGAAAACAACCGTGTCTGGTTTTCTGAAACCTCTATCTTCTATTTTCCTCCTCCTTCTTTAGCTATTTCTTTAAATAGAAAATGAGAGGAAAGCTACATATTTTTGCCTTCCATTGTAGTTTCTTTAGAAAGACCAGTTATTTTGTCATGCAGACCAAAGAAGAAAAAATGTCCTCTACCCCATACAGAGTTTTATTGAAAATCATCTTTAAATAACATACAAGTTGCAGGACGACATTAAATAATTCAAGTCATTAAGATATATTATTTAAAGAAAAGTTTCAAAACTATCAAAAAATTATCATCTGTACAAGCTAAACTGTTATGTTAACTGGCTGAATTTTCTTGAAGGCACTTCCAAAAGAAGAAGAGTAACAGATGAGCGTGAGCTGCGTATTCCTTTGGAATATGGGTATGCAAAGTAGGATTTCTCTCGTTGCCTTTCCTCCACATATGTATGCATGTTTGATTTCTCACTCTCTGCTGTTAGTAAAAGAACTGAATAGATTGCATGGTATTCATTAGAGCAGAAGAGCCAGAGCAAAGGGCAAAGAAGGTGATAGATCAGAAAACTGAAATTCAGCCGAACTGCAGTGTTCAGGTCCGGCAGAGCTGGGATAGAATCACACTTCAGGCGGGAATAGGACTGCAAAAGAAGCAAGCAAGCGAGAGTCATTTGGCAAAGGTCAGGGACACAGTTAAGAGTATGAGAGTTTTTTGTGAAGATGGAATTAAAAGACAGTAAAAGCCCCTGTGGCAAAACTGGGGGACTTGACCAAAGTTCGGCTAACATGGTTTACGTGGAACTGAGATGCTTTACATTCAACATACGTGATCCTCAAGGAGCAGAGAGCCAGGTTCACTTTACTCTTTCCACTTAAAGCTTTTCAAATGTAAAACATCAGTACACATTGATGCATTACACTGAATTTGTCTGAATACCCAAAGTAATACCAGTTATGATTTCTAAGAAATTTAATAGAGTTTAATATTTGTAAATTGAGTCTGATGAATTCTTAGTTGAATTACTTAGTTAAAAATCAAAATAATGATAAATATATCTGAGTTAGATGATTAGGGATTTATATTTGTTTTATTTGTATTTTTCATGTTGTCTAAAAAGCATGTGTTCTTAACTTCTTTTAAAAAAGCTTTCTTAAAATTAAATATGTTATAACCCTCATTTCTGTTATGTGTAGCTGGCAAAGAGAGACAAGAATAAGAAACTTTGGAGGGCGACTTCAAGGAGAAGTAGCATATTATGCTCCATGTGGAAAGAAACTTAGGCAATACCCTGAAGTAATAAAGGTACATACTTTTCACCAAATAACATATGTTTGGTGCCTATTACGCATGTTTATGGGAAAGAAAAAGTGCTCTCCTTTCTCAGATAAAATATTGTCTTGTATGAGACTAATGTACTTAACCTAAATTGATCTTCTCTAAACCCATAGCCCCTTGCTAGAATACGCAAAAACGTTAGTGTCCTGAAGAAAGCTATACATCAAAGCTGGGTTGTAATTATTAAAACCTGAAGTGGAAAAATATGTGATTTTTTCAGTATCTCAGCAGAAATGGAATAATGGATATCTCAAGGGACAATTTCAGCTTCAGTGCAAAAATAAGAGTGGGTGACTTCTATGAAGCCAGAGATGGACCGCAGGTATCCACTTTTTAAAAAGTACAGTCTTTAAACCAAAACGTAGTACCATAACTTAAATGCAGTAAATTTCACTACACTCTGGAGCATTGCCTTTTGTTAGTTAAATCATACAGCTCTACATATAACTTTGTGGTTAACACTCACCAAGGCCTCAATCCACTATCTTCCAGTAATAAGGAGCTTTGACCTAATAGATTTCTTTATTAAAATTTTTAAGTAAACTTTTTCCTGTTTATTAATCTTGTCAACAGTTTTACAATTTATACAGGTATAAAAGTATGTGAATGTTTACATGAAATATAGGAAAACATTAGTTCCCTGAACATAAACTGATTTAAAGGTAAATTAACTTGAATAAGAAAAATATGCTGTTAGAAGACAGTCGAGAGGGGAATAAATACACTTAGTTTTTTTTTAAAGATCTTGTCCATCTGATTTTGCCATGCTCCCTGATCCATTTTTATGGGATGTGGAGAAAGTTTCCTTAAAACTAGGGGAGTGAAATTTCTGCTTTTTACAGAAATTGGATTTTTCAGTTAATTATATACTGAAATATTTTTTATGTATATATATATATTTCTGAAAATATCACCATAACTCCCTTTTTGCTTGTGGGTTAAGTATACAACCTTACCAGTCAGCACAAAGAACCCACCATAGAGACTTCATTTCCTGTTGAAGTAATTTTTCTTTATTGTTTTGCTTTTGTTTCTTACTTGGATTCAGCTGCATATACTTACTGTTCCCTATAACTTTATTGGCTCCATTGAAAGAAGTCCTAGTTCAGGAGTGAGGAGACCAATCTTATTCACCCATGAAATAGTTTTGTGATTTCAAGCAACATCAAAATAATGCCCCCTTTTCCTCAATTTCTTTGTCTGCAAAATAAAGGCAATAATAATTTTACTTCTGCCTCCTAGTATTATGATGAGGTTAAAATGAGATCATATGCATGAAAATGTTTCAAAAGGTTAAACTGCTCAGCCAACTGCAGTTGATATTTTCTTTCTTGATTGAATCTGTCTCCCCTTTGGCCCATTATAATGCACAGAAAGAATTTTTTTCTGTCAATAAATATTTTCTAGAGTGAATGGACAGGTTTTTCCATCACATCTTACCCTCTAATTACATGGTTCTAGAAATAAGAAGGGCCTTCCTAATTCTGCAGGAGATTTATTGTGAGAGCTCAATAATAAAGGGAATTTTCCAGGATCATACAGTCTCAACCAGGCAGAGACATAACTAGAACTTGAGGTTTCTAACCATGTTCTTTTCCATTCAACTTATAACCTATTCTTTATTATTGTCCACTTGTTTCTTTCCTGGTAATTCTAAAATGCCAAAATAGATTTATCTGAGGTTTAGCTTCTTTACTGAAAGATATTCTAGAATTTTTCTCCTTGTATTTTTTAAACTTAAAAAAGTGTTTAACTTAAACTAAATCTGTCACCAAACAGATTTTCAGAATTTTAGAGTTGTTTTACCCACTTCCGTATATGCTGGATCAGTTTCTGATTACAAAAAAATGTTAGAAGACAATAATAATTTTATTTAAAAATTGTAATCACTTTTTAATATTTTGGCTCATGTTATCAAATCGTTACTTGTCTTATTTCTGCCAAAGATATCCTTATGTTTTTAAGTTAAATAGATTTTTGTTCTGAGAGAAAAGCTAATTGCTGTTCAATAGATAAAGGATTTTTAGTTTTGTATCAGTGATAATTAGACTTAATCTATAAAACCTCATTAGGCAGACTGAAATGTTCTTTGACATCCACTCACTTTTTATTAAGCATAATCAGTGTTTTCCAAATGCACATTGCTTTGTTGAGAGATCAATTCATCAAGGAAATATGATGAATTACTAAATCCAGAATATGTTAAGCTGCCAACCTTTCAGTAGACTGCTAAGGGAAAATATTAGCAATTTTCAGAGCACTTCTGTCAGTTAAAAAAATTAGTAAGTTGGATTTGTTTCAGGACACTTTGAGAGAACAAAACTTAAAGGTAAGTAACTCAAAAAATGTTTAGTTAATTAGAGATACATATAATACATGTAGTTGTAGAACCGTATATATTTCCATATATTATATGCTCAAAATGTATAAGCATATAGTTAATTAGAAAGGTATATAGTTATGTAATAATTTTCTCTGAAAATGAATAAAGATTACATATTCTTGTTAGAGTAACTATGATCTGGCCTAAACTTTGTAGAAGATGTAAAATATAGTTTGGCCAAGCCACTGTTACTATGCAGAGATGATGCGTATGTGTTTACATTATGTCTGCCTATATACAATTTGTAGAAAGGGAATGATAACTGTATATATACTGAAAAACAAGACTGCATATTGAAGGACTGGGAGGAAATGTGTTAGAATTTTAATGATAGACGTAATGATTCATGGTACAATGGATCTTTTTTTTTCTTCTTACAAGTTTCACATTTTCTAAATTTGCTTGCATTACATACAATGTAAAAAGCGACCTCCTATTAAAAATTAAATACTTCTGGGGCACCTGGGTGGCCCAGTCTCTTAAGTGTCCAACTCTTGGTTTGGGCTCAAGTCATGATCACATGGTTTGTGAATTCAAGGCCCACGTCGGGCTCTGTGTTGATAGTGCGGAGACTCTTTGGGATTCTCTCTCTCTCCTCTCTCTCTCTCTCTCTCTCTCCTCTGCTCTTCCCCTGCTCAAGCTCTCTCTCAAAATAAATAGATAAACTTAGAAAAAATAAATATTTCAATCCTTTCTAATAAAACTAAGCATTCGTTTTCCAAAGGCATGGAGGTTATACATAATGATTTCAGATACTACTGCTACACTTTTCCAAGCTCCGTTTATCTATTTTGGGCGTTTGATAGCAAATGAAATTCTGTATTTGCAGATTCATTACTATTCTTAGTCACTTTCCTAATAAAACATTTGCATTGGAAAAATATACGTTCTCCATCATAATTTTCCTTTTTCTCTTAAAATTATCAAAAATATCCAATATTAGTTCTGTAAGTTGTCATTTTATTCAGGTATTTCAAAAACTTCAACAGTGGTATTGCAAGCTTTATATTTTACAAATGAAATTAATAGAATTTCTGCTAGAAGATAATTTGAGTCTGCAGTAGAGAACTATGGTTATTTTGTAGAAGTTATTTTTCAATTCAAGATTATTTTTGAGCTTAAGTTAGAGTATATATGTGTATATTTATTAACAGCAAACATTTGAAAATATTGACTAACTTTGGATATAATACAGTAAATTGAGAGGCATGAGAGCTTATATTGATTGAAATTTAAGTAAATGCATCATTAAAGGACAACAATCTAATGATTACCTTCAAAAAATACAAATATAGGGCGCCTGGGTGGCTTACTTGGTTAAGTGACCAACTTCAGCTCAGGGCATTGATCTCACTGTGAGTTTGAGCCCACATCGGGCTCTGTGCTGACAGCTCAAGGCCCCAGCCTACTTCAGATTCTGTGTCCCCCTCTCTCTCTGTCCCTCCCCCACTCTCACTCTGTTGCTCTCTCTTAAGAAACATTCATTAAAAAAATTTTTTTTAAGTAAGAAAGAAAAGCCCTTAATGCAGAGTTGACACAAGAAATGGAAGGAAAAGCCATTAATTTATTCATTATTAGTGTTATCTATTTCAGTCTGCAAATGTGGCAAAGATTTGTAGAATCAGCTATTTGTCAGTATCTATTGATACTTAACATGTCAAACACTTCCTGTGGGCTTCTATAGAAACTGATTTTAGGGATAATAGGATTGATGGAACAAAATGAACACTATTATAAGGCCATGCTTTACTAGCCAGCTACCTTCTACTTTAGCCAGTGAAACCCTTTTGAAAAGAGTATAAGAAATTTTTTTATAGACTTCTGCTTCATCACATTATAAAGAACTTATTGAACCTAATGTTGTCATTGTTTTCATTTTATTTTGGTTTTGGGTGTCAGAATAATAAAAAGTAAGGATGACCTGGGCATACTTTGTTTAATATAAAATGAGGTTATTTTTATTTACCTAAATATGATATTTAGGTTAAAGGGTATTTTCATTTTATTAGGAATATATGAAGGCTTCACAATAAATTATTAATGATATAAATTATTTTGAAATATACGGCCCACTTTGAAAAATATTGTTGTGAATTGAAGAAAAGAAAACATTTAAGCATAAATACAGTGATAAAGTTTATTTTTTCAACCAGTATGTTCATACACATAGAATAATGAATGTTTACTGTATTCAGGCTGGAAAAACAAAGAAAAAGGGAATAAGTTAAAAGTAACTTACAAAATGTTGCTTATTCTATTTGAGATGTATATATTTTTTTAAAGATACACATATTTTTTAATGGCATAAGACCACGAGAAAAGAAAAATATTTATAGTTCTTACTGAAAAGAACCATTTTCTTAGTCATTTCTTCAGCAAATATTTGTGGCAAATACTTAATGTGGCAAGCATTTTTTCACCAGATAAATTTTCCTCAAAGCCATTTTCCATAAAGAAAACTGTGAACACATTTCACTACAGAAATGAATTTGAAGGCCTGGCTTTGAAAAAACAAAACAAAACTAGTGTTTGTAGAGAAACCAAAAAGTACAAAAGAAATAAAAGTTATGATTACTGGCTACAGAAGATAAAACACGAAGTACAATGCTATCAAGCTAAAATCAGGGTTTTGTTAGTAAGGAATATAGGGAGACTTCACAATAAAGCAGACAGCATACAGTCTCGGCAAGGTTGTAATGCTGGTAATTATTTCATATAAGTAAAGAACAAAACGATTGGGAGTCAACAACCAGGGTTCTAATTCAACTCTGCTGTTAACTGTCACACCTAATGCAACATATCCATGGGCATATATGGACACTGAGAACATGAAAGATCAGTACCAGAAATCTAAAATACTGAAAATTTATGTCACTAATCTACCAGGTAGGATTTCTGATGGCTAGGCAAGGACCTATACGAGGAGGCCAACTGTATGAATCCAGGTGTGGAGCTAAGGAGGTATTTGAAGGTCATGAGTCTTAGAGGGTAACCTACTATGAGTAACTGGAAAGCAGAGCCAGCCTTGTGGAACAGTTGTAACAAATCACATCTTTCTCAATGGTTTTTGATAGGTGACACCTATCTCCCAGCAGAGATAACCTTACTCTTTCACAGCTTTGAAATGCTAGTCACTATATGATATTAATAAACTATATGATTACAGTGGATTAAGAATCCCTAATGCTATAAAGTTCATGTTACAGAAAGTTCTCACTACCTACCTCTGGCGCCATAAAGTAGCTAAAAATAGACATAATGCTAAATTATTAAATAGGCATAAGGAAATTCAACAAAATTTTTATTTTTCTCATTATATTAGCTTTAGTGTTTTTCTTAAAATAGGAAGTCATGTCAAAAACAGTTGATACCTCACTTTGCTTGTGCTCTAATATTTTTTTCTTAGACTCCTGTCAGGATAATTCAGCATCCTATGTTACTTTGAAAAACTGAAACCTACTTTTCTAGGCCTTAGTATCCTCACCTGTAATGTGGAGTATATATACCATAGGTCTTTAAGATCAGTTCCCTTTTTGGGGCGCCTGGGTGGCTTAGTCGGTTAAGCGTCCGACTTTCGCTTAGGTCATGATCTCGTGTTGGGCTCTGTGCTGCCTGCCGGCTCGGAGCCTGGAGCCTGTTTCAGAGTCTGTCACTCCTTCTCTCTGACTCTCTCCTGCTCTCTCTCTCTCTCTCTCTCTCTCTCTCTCCCCCCTAGAAATAAATAAAACATTAAAAAAATTTTGAAAAAAAAAAAAAAAAGATCAGTTCCCTTTTAGGCACCACATTCTAAAAGCTTTGTTATAAACTAATTATTAGGAAGTAAAGGATTGTGAAAGTACACTTACAAAGAAAAGGTAGTGAAAAAAATCAGTTTTGTTTACTTGAGCTGTGGTTAAATTTACTGAAAATTATTTAGCCTGAAGTCAATTTGGTAAATGATCAATTCCCTGAATGACTAACCAACCTAAAACTGTCAAATCAAATACCTTAGTCCAGCTTTAAAATCTTCACCTCAGCTATTTTACTACCAGAGGCAATGACTGGGATAGAGAAATAGGTCCCAATCCAGAAAAATATGAGTGAAATTCATCCATTCACTTATATAACATTGAACATTGGACAGATATTAAGCATCTCCAATATTAACATGGGAAATTGACTTTTAGTGCCCACAACTGCAAATCCATGCTGAAATTGCTGCAGCAAGGTCTTGGTGATACACAAACTTAAAAAACAAAATATCAAAACTTGGCAAATAGATTACTCAGTGAATTGTCTTTTGGTGGATTGATTTTCTTCTTTTATGTACATACTCTATAGCTCCTAAATAAGTAAGCCTACAAGTATGTAAAATCAAACAAAATGGGAGCAACGAAAGAAAAATAAAGACAAACTATGATATAAAATTGAAACAGGAGTGAGACTTGAGAATACATTTCATTTAAACCTGAACATATTGCTGGTAAACCACAAATTGACTTTAGCTGTCAGTAAAATGTAGGATCCTAGTTAATTACAGAATTCAGTGTAAAGTAAAAAATGAGTAAATTGCTCATGAGATGTTCAGTTATACTTTGGAGTATCATTTATGAAGAATAATGAAAATGTTGAAATATAAAACCATTTAGATTCAATAATTTAGATTCTTATAATTTTTTAATTTCTGAATATAGATAACATCTAAAAATTATTCATTTGAAATAAATCTTTTTTAAAGCTCCCTTTAGTTTTTAAGATGTAAAATATTTGAGAATAATAATTTTATTTGCAGGTTTTCTCAAGTGTTTTTCCATCCTGTATTTTCACTTTGTTCAGGACAAAAACCTCACTACCATTTCCCTTTTCCATGTTACTTAGAGACACCCCCCCCAACTTTAATCACCTTTCTGGTCTCCATTCAGACTCCTCTGCTTCATATACAGATAATCCTCCCTCCTAAAAGACCAATGTATTCACCCTCTTTTCCTGCTCTAATTCTCAAGCCCTAATCCAGACCATCATTATTTTTTTAAGTGGACAATTCAGACAACTTTTTGCCCCAACCTCTAAACTCTTTTTCAGATTTATTACAACTCAGCACGTGGTCCTTGAATTACTTACATTAGAAGATTCTCATTTACCTTAAGAGACTGTTTTGTACAAAGTAGGTGCCTCAAACCTTAGTCTTATATTGCACTTTAATAGTTCATTGCAGACTATAAGATATAGTATGCTTATTTACTTATCTTAATTATTTTGTTCAGTCTTCTGAAATAAAATATAAATCTCTTTTCTTCTCTCTTTGTAGTATGTACAGAAATGAAGGTGTTACTGCTAAAGATTGAAATTAGTAATTCTTGAAAGCAGAATTTATAATGGTAAAATAGGCAATCTGTCACCATCTCCATCATGGTGATCATCTATTTTCTTTGTATGCATATCTTTCAACTCTTAGTCAAGAAAGATTATTTTCAGGAGCCATTTACTATGTTAGTGTTAGAAATTAGGAAAAAAAATTAATATGCTAACTCTCTTGATGCATAATTTTTATTGACCAAAAAGCTTATAGCAATGAATCAAGTGATATAAGTTCTTTTTGCTTTCTTTGAAGAAAAATTTATCAAGAAAAATGCTTTTTTCCCCTTCACACTTATATTGACTATTCCATGAATTATTTTTTAAAAAAATTGTTTTACTTATTTCTGAAAGAGCAAGAGAGACAGCATGAACAGGGGAGGGCCAGAGAGAGAGAGGGAGACAGAGAATCTGAAGCAGGCTCCAGGCTCTGAGCTAGCTGTCAGCATAGAGCATGACGTGGGGCTCGAACCCATGAACTGTGAGATCGTGACCTGAGCTGAAGTCAGACGCTTAACCGACTGAGCCACCCAGGTGTCCTGACTATTCCATGAATTAAAGATGCAATTTAAGCTTTAGGTTTTCCTTACAGTCCATTTCTCATTTTCTGAAATCCAGGAGTCAGAAGACTATATATGTAGCACAATATACACAGTCTCCTTAACAAGTATTTACTTTATAAATGCCAAGGGCAAAAATGTAAATGAAAATGTCACTATATTTGGTAAATTTTGGACACCAACGTAATCTATTCCTTTTTTGATGTAGATTTGTTTTCCTAGCTGAATAAAGCATAACTATGTAAAAATGTAACTGAATAAAAAAGATAAATTGATAAAACCCTTTAAACCTTGGCTGAAGTTGACTTTATGATTAATAAGATAGTTTAAAAACTGAATGTAGATTCCTTTACAGACTCTTTTATTAGTCTTTCTCTTCTACTCCAAGTGTCACAAATGTCACTTCTCTATTTTTCAATTTATATGATGCATACTGCTTTGGTGCCTAAAAGCATAAGAGAAAAATGAAAATCTAAGCTAATCAAAAGCTTCCCATACTGGTTAATATAAAGGTATTTTGATGGCTTTCTTCTCAGTGGTTAGTGACATAAAAATGCAGTTAGTAGAAATGTTGTTCCTAGTGACTTCATTTGAAATTTGAGGAAAAAATTTTAACTTCCTTCAGAATTGCTTTTTAAAAGTAGAGGCACATGGATAGTTCAGTCGTTTAAGCATCCAACTTTGGCTCAGGTCATGATCTTGAGGTCCGTAAGTTCAAGCCCCACATCAGGCTCTGTGCTGACAGCTTGGAGCCTGGAATCTGCTTCGGATTCTGTGCCTCCCATCCTCTCTCTGCTCCTCTCTGCACCTGAGTGACTCAGCCGGGTTAATCATCCAACTCTTGATGTTGGCTAAGGTCATGATCTTGTGCTGTGCTGACAACACAGAACCTGCTTGAGATTCTCTCATCCTCTCTCTGCCCCTTCCCCACTCACGCACACACACACTCTCTCTTAAAATAAATAAATATTTTTTAATAAAGAAGTAAGAAATAATAAAATTATTTTAAAAGAGTGCCTCTCTTCTATCTGAACATCCTACTTAAGACAATAAGTAACATAATGTAACAGTGTACTGTTTTGTTTGACCTATTGAGGATAATAAAAACCAGACTCAGAATGTATCTCTGCACTGAGCATTATTATAATTATAATTTTCTGAAGTTTTCTATTTGAATCAATATTTAGATAAAATGTATTTGATACATCTTTTAAGTAAGTGTCCTTTAATCTTATTTTTAAATGTTTTTTACTTATTTCTGAGAGAAAGAGAGACAACATAAACAGGGGAGGGTCAGAGAGAGAGAGGGAGACACAGAATCTGAAACAGGCTCCAGGCTCTGAGCTGTCAGCACAGAGCCTGATGCGGGGCTTGAACCCACGAATAGTGAGATCATGACCTGAGCCAAAGTTGGCGCTTAACCAACTGAGCCACCCAAGTGCCCCAAGTCTCCTTTAATCTTACATGTTTTTTTCTTAAACTTTATTTCTCAAAAAAACTGGATAATTTGTGGAATTTCCTACAGACTTAATTTTGCTTTGTAGGTTAACATCACTTCTTTTCCTATTATTCCTGTAAAGTTATAGTAATTAGGTCCAGAAACTTCATCAAATCTAGGTTTGATTTCCTTTGGTGGAGGGCAGAATTAATTTATAGGTTATTGAGTGAACCTCCGTTAGGAGGTTGCTGTCTATCTAGTGGTCTGTCTTTCTGGTGATTGACAACTATTCAAGTTCAATGCTTAGATCCCTGAATTCATCAGGTGCTGCACAATGCTGATATTCTAACTCTTACATTCCTTCTTGATTTATTAGCTGTAACATTTGTTTTTATTTTTTTAATATATGTTCATATTTGAGAGACGGAGAGAGTTAGAGTGTGAGTGGGGGAGGGGAAAAGAGAGAGGGAGACACAGAATCTGAAGCAGGCTCCAGGCTCCGAGCTGTCAGCACAGAGCCCTACATGGGGCCCGAACCCAACAACCATGAGATCATGACCTGAGCTCAAGCCAGACGCTTAACCAACTGAGCCACCCAGGCACCCCTGTAATCTTTCTATAAAGAAAAACTTCCTTCAGTTATTTGGATAACTTCATGCCTGGTTGAACTGATAACACATGAAAAGAATCCTTAGGGGTGTCCTCACACAACTATTATTTTCAAATATCTGCCAACTTTATGGTCATTATAGTTCAGAAATGTGATTGATCTATTTCTACTTATATGCTTATGGATGCATGTTTATAAATCTATTTTTATAGATCTAGATCTCTCTAAGTTGAAGTCATTAAAGAAAATCAAAGATATTCCAAAGGCCATGAACAATTATAGATATAAACTTAATTAAAAATTAAAATTTCTAAGCTTTATACTAGCTTCATAAATTTCAGAATATCTGAATTTACGTAGAATTTTCTGACATGTTGATCAGTTGTGTTTATTTTGCCTTTAATATATTACTTCTATAAAATGTTAATTAAAAGGGAATGCAGTGGTGTCTTTTGAAAGAAGAGGATGTCATTCCCCGTATCAGGGCAATGGAAGGCCGTAGAGGAAGACCACCAAATCCAGATAGACAGCGAGCAAGAGAGGAATCCAGGATGAGACGTCGGAAGGGTCGGCCTCCAAATGTGGGAAGTGCTGAGTTTCTAGACAACACAGATGCCAAATTGCTAAGAAAACTGCAAGCTCAAGGTAAGAAGTAGAATGTATTTGACACTGTAATGATCATACTAATATCTTTATGTATCTCTTATGTTTCTACCTTATGAATGATTGATACTGCTCTCACTTTCTGAAAAGTAGATATTTGTGTTAGAATAAAATTGAGAAAATAAGGAATCTCACTGGTAACTGGAGTTCTTTGATTAGGTAAGCTCCTTTCAAGAGCCATACTCATAAACACATCAGACCTTGTGTGTTTAGAATTACAAAGGTGGGGGATAAGCTTTCATGGCTTGCACAGAAAGGGAATCAACCAGCACTTGGCACATGCCTTAAGGTGGTGCCAACCTTCTGGAACTTCTCATTTTAACAGCTCCAGATTCCTTGAGGTGGTACAAGGGAATAACTCCAAAATATGTGGATCTGTGGAGTAATTTTTCAGTCAGAGAACTCCAATTACTGGTAAGTAACCCCAGTCTTTTCAGTTTGGGTTCTTTGTAGTCTGGATATATCACATATATTTTCCAAATGGCCAACAAATTGATTTAAATAAAAAAAACATTATTTTAAAATCTCCAGAGAGTGTTACTTTTCAAACACAAAGTGCTCATAATAACCTCAAGTGTATTGTAACTCAAAACTGCACACAAATTAACAACATGAAGTTCCCATGCTATGTCTGACTCAGAGAAAGCTGGCTAAAATAAGAGTTCTGTATGAGTTTGGATAACTGGTTATAAATGTGAAGCTTCTTAAGGCTATTTGAATATACATCAAAGAGATGTGTTGGTATCTTACATTCACAAGCATATATAAAAAACGTATATACCAGTATAAAATAAAGGCTTAATAATAAAAATTGATTTGAAAGACTAACAGATTTTTACTTTTTCCATTTTTTTTGGAAGAAAAGTTTATTTCTCTTTATTGTAAATACTATCATAATATTGATTTCTTTGGAGCTGTTTTTTTATTATGAAACAAACACCCACAACAAAAGCTCATAGAACAAAATGCTTTACAAATAAGACACTCATTCTCACTTTAAAATAAAAGACACTCATGAGTGGCATCATTAACAGTTTTTTGTAAATCTATCCAGAAATGTGTACGCACACTCCTACATAAACACACACAGTCATGTGATACAATATATACATACATATATATATATATATATATACATAATGTCATATTATATATACCCTTACATTTGTAAAATAGGTGAAATTATGTACATCCCATTCAACATGCTTAATTTATCCACTTATTTTATCTTGAACATATTTCTATATCTGTGCTTAAAAATCAGCTTTAGGCTTTTAATAGCTGAATAGTAAGTGATGCCACATATGACTCTACCATACCTCAGTTAATCCGTATCTCTTGATGACTGTTTGAGCTGTTTCCCGATCTTTGCTATCACAAACAGTCCTGCAATAAACACATATTACACATTTATTCCTATCCTTCGATAGGTATGGCTATTTATAGTACAAAATTGTAGAGAAAGAATCTTTGAATCAAAGGGTATGTGCATTTTTAGTTTTTGTACCTAGCAGGCAAATATTATCTCCAAAAAGGTTGCGCTGATTCATAGTTCCACTGATGGCATGTAAATTAACTGTCTGGCATATAACTTAATGTCATATAAGTTTTTCTCTGTATTAGTATGCTAGTGATTTTTTTTAGCTTGCTTGTTTATGTATGTATGTAAGTAATCTCTATACCCAATGTGGGCCTTGAACTTAATGACCCCAAGATCAAGAGTTATATGCTATTCTCACTCAGCCAGTCAGGAGCCACACTAGTGAAATTTTTTTATGTTATTTTATTTGGTTTCTGGTAAGATTTTTATCTCTCCTGAATAGTTACTAGTGAAGGTTGAAAAATAGTTAATATATTAGCAGAGTTATGAATGATGAGTTTTTAAAATTAATATTGTCAATAAATCACTGACTCTTCTGATGAATGTATAATAGTGATGAGTGTGCATTGTTGCATGAAATAAAAAAGCTTGAAATTAACAAATACCCAAAACATGGGCTGTTCATGCATGTCTTGAATATCTAATACAAGTACCATTAATACTTAGTATCTAAAATGGCAACTTTATATATGGGATATTAACTTTTACTTTAACAAAATAGAAGCTTATTATTTAACTTTTACCCAAGTGTTTTTTCTCACTTTAGATTTCAGATTGGTTTATATTCTGTTACATAGGTCTCCCTTGTATTATGTTGCATTTGCAAATTCTGTTACTTTGACCTGATTATGTACATGTTTTTTCCTCAACATGTATATAAATGTTAAATATTTAAAAGTAAGTTATTAATAATTTACAAGCATATATGGTAAAATATGCATATTTTTTTCTTGGGAAGAAAGGAATGAATCACTTTATCACTCCTTTTATTTCTAAAAGGCTTTTACATTACAATTTGAGGGGGTTACAGAGTATTCTAGAACTTTTTGTTGTATATTATTATCCTACTAGACCTCAACTAGACTGAAAAGCTGGACTTAATTTGAAGAAAAGTTGAGAACAGCAAAATAAATGCAAATGTACACCCAGGCGTTATGACATGAGAGTTCTCTAATTTCCCAAGAAAATAAAGATAAGAATCTGACAGTTTCGATATGAAGAAGAGTCTTGATCTAATAGATAAACCTGCCAATACTCTTACTACTTTAAGTTTGCTAAGATATCAAATAGTACCTGTCCCATTTCATATATCATAGAATCTGAGAGTCATAGTCATTGCAGTGTACCATTATTTTAAGATGTATCACTACAAAAGAAAAGTGATGCCAATTGTCAGACATATTCTGATTTTAGATTGTGTTTGAAAATGAAACCAACTTGACAATAAACTATATTAAAAATAAATAAATAAATAAATGCATCTTAGAATCAAAGAAATGTGGTATATCTAAAATATCCCTAATTCTGTGTGAAAATAAACTGTTTCAACAGTAAACTTTTATCTTTGAAATTTAACTGGATAGGTGATTTCTTAATCTCTAAAAGATACTTTGCAAATAAATATTTCAAAAGTTAATTATGAGTTATTGGAGGATTAGAGATATATTTTAGCATCATCTTCCATTTCATCCTTCATTAACACCTCCAGTTTACTAGATGAAGTTAGACCCTTTAGATCCCTTCCCCTTTTTTGAAGTCTTATGGATAGAAAATCAGCCATGGTAACCATTGTCACCTCAGCTGTTACAAGGAGAGAGGGTTAAGATTTTATCTAAAATCTCAAAGCATTCAATTTTCTTTTTCTTTTTTTTTTTAAATATTGTTTTTAAATTTTATTTCTAGGAGAGAGAGAGACAGCATGAGCAGGGGAGGGTCAGAAAAAGAGGGAGACACAGACTCTTAAATAGGCTCCAGGCTCTGAGCTGGCAGTCAGCACAGAGCCTGCTGCGGGGCTCGAACCCACAAACCGCGAGATCATGACCTAAGCGAAAGTCGGACGCTTAACCGACTAAGCCACCCAGGCGCCCCAAAGCATTCAATTTTCTTAAAGGTTTTTAGAACTAGCAGCAGATAGACTGTGAAGTCAGGAAGACTTGAGCTTATATCTTGGCTTTGTTATTTAAACTTTGTGAGCCTTAGTTATTTCGTTTATAAACTGGGCATAGTATTGCCTTATATAAATTTAATACAGTGGTTCAATAAATAGTGGAAATTATAATAGAACTCAAGTAATTCATATTCATTATTGAATATAATATGTAGATTTCTTAAAACTCATCTGCTACAAAGTTTAAAATAGTGTCTAAAGTAAGGTGGTATTTTATGAATGATATTATGATACAGCACTTTTATAGTTAAAAGTACACTGACCAAGTTTGCCAGCAGAAAAAGCATGACATGACATGCTTTCTATGTCAGTGACCTATTGCCATAATAATGCTGGTAAACAACCAACCACACAATTTCAGTGATGTACAGCACTAAGCATGAATTGTTGCACAGATCAGAGCAGCCGGAGGTAAGTTAGAGGCAGCTCTGCTGATCTTGGCTGGGTGTTTTCATACATGTGAAGTCATCTGACTCCATGTGTCCTAATCTTCAGCAGCCTAGCATAAGCATGTCCTTATAGTAAAGGGCAAGCAAGGCACAAGAGAAAAAATAAAGTCCAAATATATTTTCAAGCTTCTTTCTGTATCACAACTTCTAATATTCTCTTAGCTAATGAAGATCACGTGGCCGAACTCAGAATCAAGGGACAAGAAACTAAATATATTTCACCTCTTGATGAGAGGAACTGCAAAGCCACATCGCAAATGACATGGAAGAGGGAAGAATGAATAGTTGGGGTCATTATGTCAGTCTATCCCAGTTTCATGCGTTTGTCCTCAAAAATTATTAGTACTAGGTTGTCTTTAAAACCCCTTGACATTCTTCTGTGCTGACAGCTCGGAGCCTGGAGCCTGCTTCAGATTCTGTCCCCTGCCCATGTTCTCTCTCTCTCAAACAGTGAATAAATGTTAAAAAAATTTTTTTTTAATTCCTTGACATTCTGTACTCTTTTTGTTTAGGATATTTAGACCCTCCTTCATAAATGAAAATGTCACTGGATTCAGAAACTTTACCATTTATATAGCTGATTGAAATACTGAGTTTTAGAGTCTTTGCATTTGTTCTATTTTGAGTTCTTTTTCCCTTTCGTGTATTTTGTTATTTTTAAGACTGAAGCTAACACACTAATTTTGCATATTAGCTGCTACTTTCCTACGAAGTGGGGTTTATATGAAATGTGAAAAAAAAAAGTATGCTCAGATTACCTTCTGTAAAAAGAATTAAAAAGTATCATTTTTGAGTAGTTCTGTGTATGGGATCATCTTTGGTGAAATAATTTGGCAGTTTTCTAGGGGAAATGAATATGAAATTTGCTGCCACACCATTCTGTCAGTTGGTATCTAACCTTAGGCCATTTTCTTAAAAATTATGTCCTCATGATGATACCAGTTTCACACAGTCCTTGTTTCTTTTTCTTTTCTTTTTTTTTTTTTTTTTAATGTTTTATTTATTTCTAGGAGAGAGAGAGAGACAGCATGAGCAGGGGAGGGTCAGAGAGAGAGGGAGTCACAGACTGAAACAGGCTCCAGGCTCTGAGCTGTGAGTCAGCACATGGCCCGACGTGGGGCTCGAACCCACGAACCGCGAGATCATGACCTAAGCGAAAGTCGGACGCTTAACCGACTAAGCCACCAAGGCGCCCCTCACAGTCCTTGTTTCTAAGTTAACAGTTATGTCAAGTTGTTAATAATATTTCTTGAAATTTTGTGTTTTTCAGAAATAGCCAGACAAGCAGCACAAATAAAGCTTTTGAGAAAACTTCAAAAGCAGGAACAGGCTCGGGTTGCCAAAGAAGCTAAAAAACAACAAGGTATGTGATTTATATGAAAGCCTACACATCAAGAGTGAGGACTGGGGAACTCATAAGAAGCTTCTCCTCTTCTTCCCTTGCTGATGATATCTGTGCTTCCGTTTTTACCACAGCAATAATGGCTGCTGAGGAAAAGAGAAAGCAAAAAGAACAGATAAAGATTATGAAACAACAGGTATGTTTATGCATTAGAACTGATTTTTAAAACACAGGTGTTATATTGAGGCTTTATTGGCGTATGTATGTATGTATTATTTTCATCTTGATTTCTGAAATAACCACATTTCACATTAATGTTATGTATCTTATTTAGAAAGTTGTCATCTTGTATTAATTAAAATTCACCCCACTTTTGAACCACGTTTTCTACTTCCAAGTTTTTAAAGATTACCAAAAAGTAGATTGTGTAAGTATTTTTAATATCCTGGTTGACTTTGAATAAAGGTTGACATCTTGAACAGCTTTCAAACTTTTTAAATTAGTGTATCAGTAAATGAAGACTATGGCTTAAATGTTCAGATTTTAGTTAGAGAAGCATGTTGTTCCGAAATACATAAAATATGTGTAAAAAGTTAAATTCAAGTTATAGAGAATAAGGTTTGTTTCCACTGCTTCTGAATGCTTAAAAATTGTTCCGCCAAAAAAAAAAAAAAAAGAAAAAGGAAAAGAAAACAATGAAGCACTATTTCAACATACCCATCATTCTATTTTATATCTATAATCTCTCTCTCCTGTGTAGTTTTCAAAATTAAGTAGAGATAGGTGAAATGATTTTTAAATTCTTACAGGAGAAGCCTCACATGACAAGATATTCAGCATTTAGGACGGGAATGTGTGAACCACTCTCCCTTCTCCATACAGTAACATAACCATTAAAGCAGAGAGGAAATGGGGGGAAACAACTATTCATTTAATATTTAGAACAGCAAATGTTTATTTCTGAGTTTGAAATGAAGTAAACCATGTTATTATATAAACAGTTGCTAAATACATGGCTTGGGTTGAATGTGATGTGGAATTAGAGAGCGTTGATGCAGAATGGGGAGTCAGAACTTAGTCTGTAGCCAGGCAGCCAAGAGTTGTATATGGGCTCTGCTGCTTAATATTTTTGTGACCTTAGATGAATTATCCTCTATGTCCCTGTCTCCTCCATGGTAAAAGGAAATGACTGCATTGTCTAATGACTAAATGAGATCTTGAATGTAGAGTGTATACCACGATGCCTGGCACAAAACAAATACTCACTTTTTGAGAGACAGATGTTAAACACCAAACTATATGGCATACTCCTTTACTTTAATGTGGTCAGTTGTAAACTCGAATTCTTTCCCTAATTTGTTGATTGTGACTGCTAAAGGCATTGTAAGTTTGACTTAAAAATATGTAGTCTCATGAATATATTGACCAAGATAATATAAATATTTACTGCATATCCCATATATGTAAAAATAGTTTGTATTTCATTTTAAGTGAAATACTGATTTTTTACAGCTTATCCTGTTTCCTAATGGCTAGAGACCCACCAGATTTCATCAGCACTATAAGTTCAACCTTGTGTTCCTAAACTCTTGAAGTGGCTACACCTTAAGCCTATATAGTTTTTGCTGCTCATCAAAGAAGCATTGGGGTCCCAAGGTTCCAGCAACATGAATACCAATGAACTGATCTTAGATATTCATCAAGATATTTGTCTGAGGCTAGTCTCGTAATACCACTGGATTTATTCATTGTTGCCAGCAATGTGAATCAAAGTCTAGCATGGGTTCACTCACATAGTCACAACGCCTATTTTAAAGTCAACATTAGATCTAGGATTAAATGGTAGCATATGCTTCTTATCATCTATATTCTTTTTTCCACCTAATCGGCCCCAATTTATCAGCATATAGTCCTCAAAGCAATTTTCAAGAGACTTGCAGAAGCATTATTATGAAGCAGAAGGAACAAAAGCATTGGAATGTGACCAGGTCTCTGTATTTAGTATTTGATGTTAGGCAAAATATTTACCCTCCAGGAATGTGAATATTCTCTTAGGTTAAAAAAAAAAAAAAAGATAACCTCAACTCCTATGTTGTTGTTGTTTTTTAACATTTAAAAAAAGTATTAAGATATTTTAAGTAAAGTGCCCAGTTAAGTGGTTGGGTACTCAAAATTATAAGGTGAACCTGTATTATAATAACTTATAAATAAGGCTTATCTCTGCTAATGCTAATGACAGCACTACCAAATATATGTACATATATATGAATCACTTGGATAGCTAAGTTAAAGCTCTGAGTTGTACTTAAGGCCAAGATTCCATACCTATCTCTGTGCTTAAGAGAATAATGAATCACTTTGGCTGACTTGAGAACATATCACCTCATAACCTTATGATTAACAAAAGCAGGAAAATTAAATCACAAGTGTGCTTTAATTATGCCTCAAGTTCTAAACTAAAATATATCAAGTGTGGATCAAGTAGAGCCTTCTCTAAGATTGGAATGAAATAAAAGATACTCTTGGGTTTTTATGCTTGGCAAGCTATAATTAATATTGAATACCAAGTAGGATCACCAAAAACAAAATTATGTAATATGATCAGTCTTCTAAAATCACAACAGTAATTTCAGAAATCTCATTTTCCTGCAAGGGATCAGTAACAGTGTGGGGAAAAAAAGGGAGTAAATTTAAAAACATGTTAAAGCATTGCATCAAAAGCTGCACTAGCACCTGGAGACTGGAATAGGTACTGTAATATAAAGCAGTATAAAATGTGTTAGTTCTAGAAATCTTAGGACAAGTGCAACTTGTAAGCAGGACAAGTGGTTTGGTGTTTTTGTTTTAAACTATGTATTATTATCAGTGCTAATTTGGGAATGTCAAAGGCATTTATGAACATGAAACTGTTAATAATGCATATAGCATATGGCATTTTTTAAATCAACTATAAAATTCTTATCAAAATTTACACGATCACTGAATTCTAAAACAATAACTAGCACATTAAATTTAGACAATGTGAGTACCTAGTATATCTTGTGAATTATTCCCTAGAATGTTAAATTGTAATTGATCCATTTTTAAATAATGTTAGATTATTGCAATAATTATTGTAATAATTAAAAGTAATGTTATGTTATGTTATTCATTATGTGAAATAGATTATGGTATGGAAAAATGTTAATAATAATGTATCTCAATTGTATGGCCCAATATAATTTTTTAAGCATTTTAAATTCATCATGATATAGCGAGTAAAGGGTAAGCACTTCTCCCTATTTTATACAAGAGTAGTTATCTGTTCAAAATCATGTAATGAATGACAGTAACTCAGAGCTAGCCTTAAGTTTTCTGATTCCTGATGTACTATATTTTCCAATCATTCTGACCTATATTTATTTCAAATTAAGTATTACTTATACTTGCAAATAGGCTAAATGAGTTTAATTACATTGGTTTACCAGTCTACTATACACTTAGTTAGAATTTATATTTTATAAATTGTTTCGAGAAATTTTGTGAAATCCTATTAATTTAAGTAAGACGTGACTAATATATATATGATGCCAAGCTACGTCATCAGGTTTTATATCCAGCATGGGCAACCTTTGGTAAATGTGTACTTACCTTAAGTTATTTCATTCCACTTAAATACATTCATCTACATATTTTTTGTCTTAAATTATCATAACTTTTTCTACAGGAAAAGATTAAAAGAATACAACAAATCAGAATGGAAAAAGAACTTCGAGCCCAGCAAATTCTAGAGGTAGAACTCTTAACTTTGATATAGAGTAATATAGTCATATATCTTAAAGTTTACAAAAATAAAAATTTTACCCACATGTTCTCTCACTCGTACAAATCAATGCATTCATCAGAAATTCTCTTTAAAAATCCATAGAGTAAGACCTTATCTGAACCTTATTTAAATAGCAAGCTAATCTAACCCTAACAATAAAAACCCAGAAAATAAGACAAAATAGAGAAAGAGGAAACCTCTGAGCAGACAATATAGTTGTCATAAAGTTCATGTGCTAACACTTATGTTCTTTACTGTTAGAAAACTCATTAGGACATATAGTCGGATATTATTTTTAATTTAGAAATAAAACATTACAAAAGTAAAAGAGAATTTTGAATGTAGAAACCATTTAACTAGCTTGATTTTCTGGTTTCTAATATATCCTTCCCCTGAAGCTACTGGAATAGGGCTAGAAGACATAACGTTGGCAACAGCAGAAGTAATAGCCAAAAGACAGCAAGGGGAAAATGCAGAAAAACTCCACCCTGCATATATAGGAATTCAAAAGCCTGACAACAGTGTGTAATTTTTAGTTGAATAGCAAGAGTTTTCAACACCTTAATGGCCAAAATACATTACTCTATTGAACTGTGTATTATAATTAACTGATATTCAGAACAATTGCCCTGAGTCATCAAGAAAAAGCTAAATTGTGTTTAGTGGTACTATGTCTAAAGAGGCATAGGTCTGAAAATTATTTTCATCCAAAATTATAAAAGTAAACTTTTAATGTTTAAAATTATTATAACTTCACAGCTATTCAGAAAGTTATTGCCATATAGAACAATTCTGAGGACCCCCGATAATTGAAGTTTTCTGTTACATTTTTTTCCATCTAGAAATATACAAATATTTCCTTACTCACTTTAAATTAATTTTAAAACCTCCCAAATAAGGGCACCTGAGTGGCTCAGTCAGTTGAGCATCCAACTTCAGCTCAGGTCATGGTCTCACAGTTTGTTGGTGCTCGAGCCCCACATCAGGCTCTGTGCTGACAGCCAGCTCAGAGCCTGGAGCCTGTTTCAGATTCTGTGTCTCCCTCTTTCTCTGACCCTGCACTGCTCACACTCGCTCTCTCAGAAATAAATAAAAAAATTTAAAAGAAAAAAATAAACATAAAAAAACCTCCCAAATAGAAAATATGCTTGTCTTAAGGTAAACTGACAATAACTACCGGATAGTTATAAAACTACATGATAGTCAAAGGCTTTAAGATTATGAAGCTCAAATTTGATGGCGTGATCTTGATAATCAAAATATGCTTCATGAAATATGTTTCCATCCTATTAAAAAAAAAACCTTTAATGAACCACATTGCACAGCAATGAGATTTAATTTGTCATTTAAATCATCCAAGGAATGGATTTGTCTCAGATTTCAAGTGTTAAAATAATTTCAAGTGGACCGAAGTACATTTTTAATGTGTTACTGATTTATTCACTAAATAACTTATTTATCAGTTAAAATCCACCCCATTCTCTAAATTTCTACAGCAATCATATTTTACTTTTAAAAAAATCATAAAAAAGACAATACATGCTATATGCTGGTTTTGTGTGTGTGTGATTAAGTTTTAAGTTAACATAACATCAATGCTCGGTTATTTCAGACTTTTAATAGAGTTTGAAGAGGAAAAGCTGACATACTCATACATTTAAAAACTTTTTGTATATCTTAACTCTAACTATACATTAAAATTGAAATTAGTATGTTTAATGTTAACCGGGGGTGGGGTATGTAATTGTCTACATATATGTTACCTATTGTTTTGTACCCTGTGAGGCATGTAGCTCCATTTTTAAGTCTGAGATTATTTTCAAGTTGTAGTGGTGCTGTTGCATGACTTTGAGACCTGTTTTGCATGCACAGGCTAAAAAGAAAAAGAAGGAAGAAGCAGCAAATGCCAAATTATTGGAGGCCGAAAAACGAATAAAGGTTAGTTTAGATGAGAACCAGAGTTTTTATTTTTCAAAAATAAAAACTATATGATATTATACCAGTATCAATTATATAAAAATAGTAGCTCTCCTAAAATGATTATCTTAGAAAATGTTTAGCGCAGATAAAATGTGTGTATAATGTGTGCTTTTATTGTATGTATATTATATGTATATTTTTTATTTCATTATACAGGTTTTATGTGATGCTTTGAGCTCTTAAGTAGCAAATATCAAATCAGAAATGCAAACTATTACATAATACCTGTATATAGTTTTGCTGAATCAGAATGATCTTCCCAAAGCTATGTTGTGTTGTTGATGTTTATGTTTCAAATTGTGTTCCAAATCTGATTCTCTACTTAGATTATAAGTTTATCTTGGTTAATATCCAGCAACTCTTTTAACTATTAAAAAGTGAAAGGCCTACAGAAATAGAGATCTAACTTTAGCAACTGTTATTTACCAATAATAAAATTAGCCATTGTTAATTACTATAATGTTTTGGATTTGATTTTCCATTGTGAAGCATTAGAGAGTTGGACACGCCCCCAACCCTCCCCAAGACACACACACACAAACATACACACTCCACTCCTCACCTTCCACTTTATCTAATAATTGATTATTGAAAGGACTGCTGAGTGGAAAGAGGCCCTACTGGTTCTGGAAGCAGACACAGTTTTATCTTATAAAGCCAGGGACTAACTATTTGTTACCTTTTCTACATGGACTCTCTTACTTTTTTCTTTAGAAAGAAGATATTAATATCATGTAGTTTTTTTTACCTTTATAAGAATATTTAAATTGGTGATATTCATAGAATTGTTTGCATTAAGCCTGTCCCCCTTTGGGTGGCCCTGCATTATACCTGAGCATGAAAATCTCAAGCTGATCTCATAGTCTCTTGTTATTTTCATTCATAGATAGTATATAGAAATGACACAGATGCTTTTAATTATAGAGTATATCTGGGAATTTATTTTCAGAATGGACAGAGTTCCAATCAGCTGAATTTGAGGTTTGCTCTACATGATGTATTAAAGTAATTTAAAAAGTACATGTGCCAGTTGTATCTTACATGCTCTGACCATCTAGCTAATCACGTCAGTGAATGTGATATTGAAATGTGCTATTAGGTTATTGTATTTTAAGTTTAAATGGCTACTGAATAATATCCTTGCTACTATCATATAATCTTTCTGTATTAAGTAGAACCATATGAAATTGCCAACATACAAGTAAAAAAATGATTACATATTTGCAATTTCATATGGTTTGACCTAAGGGAAAACTAGAACCTCAGAAGAGAAACTGTTAATACTTGAACTGTGTTCTAAATCTTCCTTAAAAATTGCATATTAAAAGTTTCTTATTTTTAAGGAAAAAGAAATGAGAAGACAACAAGCCGTTCTTCTGAAGCATCAGGTCTGTATACATACAGTTATGCAATTGTCAAAATGTCCATTTTATGATTTTTCTTAAATCTCATTTGGGTAAAATCTTCGAATTATTTTCTTAAAAATTTCCAATTTAATTCCTGCTTAAGTTTTTCCTTCATCTTACAGTTTATTGCCTTGCTTTGGTATTGGTGTCTTTTGGGGGGTTAAAAATTGGTTTCATGACTCTGTGATTTCTGTTTCATAATGTTGTGCCAACTCTTTCTACCAGGAGTTGGAGAGGCATAGACTAGATATGGTATGGGTATGTTTATTTTTGTACATCTAACACCGCATTGTGATTTGGTTGTGATATGGTTGTCATAGCAATGCATAAAGTGTAGCACTGGCTGCTGTCATATTACATACTGCTGCATGGCTTTACAGCACAGTGCATTGCATACATCTGCTTGTCTGTCTATAAAGAAGTATGATACATCCTCAGGATTTTTAATTGAATCGTGCAAGCCTTGTATAAGGCTGCTGTCTAAAAATTTACATTACTGATGTCACAATGAAAGTTGGATCACTATACAATTAGATAATGACCCATATTCTCCCATCAATTCTAGATGCAAAACTGCCATTGAATACAATGGGAATTTTGAGTTAGGTTGATGAGAGAATATGAAATATATTCTGGTTTGATACACAAATTTTAGAAATAATTTTAGAAACATCCCTTTGGGGGGACCAAATACATTTAAACAAAAAGAAATGATTATATATAACTATCTGATTTTTTTATTTTAAAATAAAATGAGATTATCAGACAAAACTAGTGCTTACCTTATTTTCATACGGTGCCTTTTAGATTCCATTTATTAGCCCATGGTGCGGCTTTTATGGTCTTACATAGCGCATCAGGTGGCAGACATCAGTAAACAGGAATACCCCATTTCATTGGTGCTGGTATATGAACCACGACTAGTTTAACTAAAAAAAGTCTTTCTAATTTGTCGGTGGCTTATTACAAAATGATAGCGTACTTGAAACAAAAATAATGAACTCTAAAACCATGAAGTGAAAGTGATTATAAATTTCTGCCTGATCTAAAAATTTAAGAACAATGCAACCTTTAGTTTAATTGGCCTCTAGTACATATTTGTGGCTTTTCTAATAGCAGATGTAAGGTAACTGACCTGTTCCAGCCAACCATTATGCTTTTTGTTCTGCCAGCTTTTGAAGGAGCATCACAACTGACCATAAGTAAATCTTGTATGCTTCTGTTTACACTGTCTCCATGTTCATTGCTTTACCTTTTTGCTTTTGATTGTTCTTGTATTTGCTTTCTAAACCTGAACTAAAACATGCACAGACTGGCCATTCTTGTCTTATATTTAGTATTTACTGTGACTTGTCTATAAATGCTAAACATGCTATATTGAGTTTTGTTTTGTTTTGTTTTGTTTTTCCATTTCAAAATCAAACCATTAACTAGAGTTATTTTCCTAATTTTATCTGGCCTAATAGGAACGAGAAAGAAGACGACAACATATGATGCTTATGAAAGCTATGGAAGCTCGTAAAAAAGCTGAAGTAAGTATATGTTTCTAGAAAAATATTATCTAGGGGAAAAAATACTTTTTCCTAAGGCATTGGTCTTTCTAAATGTAAGATTTTCAGAATATAGGTTTGTCACGATTTATTGGCTTTCATAAGCAAACCAAATGTTAAAGACAATAAATAACTGTTAACAACATGAACGAATGGAAACCAACTTGACAATAAACTATTAAAAAAATAAAAAAAGAACATGAAAGAATGTAGGCAGGATTCTGATGCGTGTGTCCATTTTCTTGGCTGAGACTTTAATTATCTTTCTTTAATGTAGTGACTGGCATTCATTTGGATAAAAGTTTTCATTTAATGCTGTAACTAGAGTTTCACAAAATTAATATTACAGCATGCCTAAGCAAGTCCTGGTGCAAACAGTAGTCAGTCCATCCATGGACTTCTGCCTTCAGAATTATTCTTTACTGTTCTATGTGTAAAATTGGACCTAAGTACTTTCCTTATTTGTTTTAAGTCTTATTTGTTTAAGTTATCTCTACAACCAGTGGGGCTCGAACTCATGACCTCTGAATCAAGAGTCACATGCTCCTCTGAGCCAGCCAGGTTCCCCCAAGTAGTTTCCTTAAAATACACTTTTAACGTATAATTCAGAGTAAGAAAAGTATTGAAATAAGTCAAGATAAGCTTATTTAGAACATCATAAAAATAAAAGGCTAAAATATGTATTACAAAGGAATACATTGTATATTAAAGCAGTTAAATAGAGGTATGGCCACTATATCCAGGACACTATATCCAGTGTGAGAGACCCAGATTTCCCATGCCGACTCTGAACCAACTTGTTTTACCTCTTCAGGCTATTTCTTTAAAATTGAGATAATGATACCTACCTCCTAGAATTATAAAATTATCATGTGAGATAAGCAATTAATAAATAACAGTTAATGAAAATGACACTGTTTGGTCTAGAAGTTGAGAGGCCGGAATTTAGTATTTTGGCCTCAGCTCTGGCTTAAGCTATCATTATAGATTTCTAATATGGAGAGGCAACATGCGTATTGCTTAGGAACCTGGACATATAACCAAGTTACCTGGATTTGAATTCTGGTTTCAGTGCTTTCTAGCTAAATGAACTTAAGCAAGTTATTTCACCTTTCTGTGATTCAAATTTTTCTTCTATAAAATGGAGATGATATCAATTCCTATTTCATTTAGTAATGATAATTAAATGAGCGTGTATCTGTGTGAGTTCACATATAAAGTTTTTGGAATAAGCCTTGCACCACACAGCGCTTACAGTTCTTTATTGCTTCCTATGTGTTTTCTGTGTAGAGTGGGCCTAGCAAGGTGCATAGCCAGGTTGGGAACCACTAACAGATTGCTTCAGAGGTCTCTTCCAGCAGTCACTTTTTGTGACTCTCCTACTATACTTCACTGAAGCTTTGCCTTAACCTTTTTCTTAACTGTCCTTTTTTTCCTAAGCTGTTAATTATCCAGACTCATTGACACCGTCCATACGTAACATAATAGTGGAGTCTATGCATGGATTTATAACCATAATCTCTGGAAAATGACAGACAGGGAAAGAGAGAGGCAACAGATTCTGGGAATTGCCATAGCTGTTATCTCTGATGCCTTCTGAAAGTAGTACGGTGGTGGGAAGAGTAGGGAAGGTATTAATTCAAATTCTAAAAAGCTCAATCTAATTTCCTCCAATCTGGAGAGATGGAAACTGAAGGAACAACTCAGGAAAAAGACCTAGAAAATCACTCAAGAGATAAGTTCTTCCCTATCAACTATATTTCTTTCCAGAAGAACTAGATTATGTCTTTCTGATTTTTCCTGTTGAGGAGGAAAGCTAAAGAAAGGGAGAATAATGAGAGTAACCCAGAGCATTGTCTCCAGATATACTACAATTTATCAGAAGGGGAGACCCAGGAGAATAGTAAGATCACCTAAGAGAGTGAATTCCCAGGTTAAGAGGTACCCAAAAGACCCAAAAGGTATGACCTCTTCCATTGGTTTTTCATATTTCCTGTTGCCTGGGAGGAGAGTTGGAAAAGCTGCTGCAGAGAGCTGGGTAAGGTCTGGTTTGCGGCCACAAGATAAATGAAGATAATTAAAGTTAGATCTTCTGAATCCATAAAAGACCAAGAGCACCTTTCATGGGAAAAAGATTTACCCTTACCTAGATAAAGTGAATCAGGTACAGTGCTTCCGGTAAAACAAGGACAGGGATAAGAGACCCAAAATACAGCCCTCTCTCTCCTTGCTCTTTCATCCTCAGAAAAAGGAAATGTACAGAATATTCACCCTTCAGTCTAAAGTATGTAGAAGTATAAAAACAAGTATCAGATAAAGTGAGAAGGAATTAAAAGCTGAAGCACCTATATTAGAGCAGAACACATTCTTGGTTGGGCTGCCTGCATCAAGTATAATAATTAGAAAAGGCAACCATGCCAAAATATTAAACTGAAAAAAAAGCGAGGAAAGTGCATATGTAAATATATATATTGCTTGTATATTATTTATATGATATATATGTATTGTTTATAAGAATAATATATATTACTAATATATAAATATATAAAGTACTAATGTAGAACATAATAATTTAAGGAAACTGCTTTCCCTTGTTTTCATTCTTGGTTTCCTCAGCACTCTCTAATGTATTCTCCACAGAGCAGCCAGAGTGATCTTTTCAGAAAGGAAACCAGGTTATATCTTAACACTCTCCAGTGGCTTCTCATTACCCTTGTAATAAAGTCCAAATTCCTCACCATGACAAAGCAGTCCCACATGCTCTGATCTCTGCCTGTCATTCCAACCTTACTCCATACAGTTTGTCTCTTAAGTACCTTATTTCAGTCATTTTTGTTTTTTATTAGCCTAGACTGCTGTTGTTCCACCAAATAGTCAAGTGATTCTTATTTATTATTTAGTTATAGATCAAATGTTAACTTGTCAAAGACGCTTTCCTGAAACACCTAATTTTGCCTTTTATATACCCCATTTCTTTCATCTTATTTATTTTACACTTGTTTGTGGTCTGTTTCCTCCCAGGAGGGTAAGATCTTTGAGGACAGGAATCTTGTCTGTCTTGTCTGCTACTGTAGAGCCAGGTATATATTTGGAGCTTAGAAAATTATAGTGGAATGAATGAATGAATGAATGAATGAATGAAGTTAAACTGAATTAGCAGTTAAGGAAAACAAATTGATTATTTAAAAAATCATTAAAGAATGAATACATTATTATGTTTTCTGTCTATATAATTTTTTAAAAACATTTTCAGTGTTTTTATTATTTTTATTTTTGAGAGAGACAGAGTATGAGCAAAGTAGGGGCAGAGAGAGAGAAAGACACAGAATCCAAAGCAGGCTCCGGGCTCTGAGCTGTTAGCACGGAGCCCAATACAGGCTCGAACTCACCAACCGTGAGATCATGACCTGAGCTGAAGTCAGATACTTAACCAACTGAGCCACCCACATGCCCCTCTATAATTCTCTTTATGTAATAATAAATAAAATATTTTATTTTACTCTAGGTGATTTTCCTTCCTAAAGTTAAACATTCAAAGAACCATTATTTAAAATAGCAATATAAGAACATATATCACAAAAAGTCCTTTATTGGAATATATGATGGAATCCCTTATGTAAAACTGAGCTCTTAAAATATTGTTATCCTCTGATAACTACAGACTTGTGAACAAGAACCAGTTATTCTGATTTGTTCCTCTACTGAATGCTACCTATAGATCTGTGATCATCTAAGTATTTTTTTTTAATTTCTTAAACTATTTAGTGCACAGCATTAGATTAGATACAAAATCTTTACATGAACTTGTCACCTCAGTGAATATTAACAAAATATTCCTATATACACTTGTCCATTTCCTTTTTATTATTTAACATGCAAAAGATGTAACTTTAATGCCAATAATAGTCATATCTTGGCTTCATTTTCTATCTCCTATTACCTATATATATTTTTTTGTTTTTAACTATTAAAAGAACAGATTTTTTACAAAGTTAAAACCATGTGATACCTAGGCAGGGCCAACTAAAAATTTTCAACTGGGGAACATCTTGATGGGTCTGTCAGTTGAACATCCACCTCTTGATTTCAGCTGAGGTCATAATCGCAGGGTCATGCAATCAAGCCTGCCTCTGGCTCTGTGCTAAGCAAGGAGCCTGCTTAAGATTCTCTCCCTGTCTCCCCCTCCTTCTCTCTCTCTCTCTCTCTCTCTCTCTCTCTCTCTCTCTCTGCCTATCTCCCCTGCTTGTAATCTCTCTGTCTCTCTAAAATAAAAATAAATAAATAAATAAATAAAATTTAAAGAAATATTAAAAAAAATTATGAACTGGCTTATACGTAACCCTTGATTATTTTAATACCTTAGACCTTTAATTATTAGATTGTGAAGAAATAAAAATACAGAAGATAAACAAGATTACAAATACTATCAATAATGATTATGATTAAAGAATTGAGATTAAAAAATAAATTGCTTTTGGGGCGCCTGGGTGGCTTAGTCGGTTAAGCGACCGACTTTCGCTTAGGTCATGATCTCGCGGTTCGTGGGTTCAAGCCCCGCATCGGGCTCTGTGTTGACTGCTAGCTCAGAGCCTGGAGCCTGTTTCAGAGTCTGCGTCTCCCTCTCTCTCTGACCCTCCCCTGCTCACGCTGTCTCTCTCTCTCTCCCTCTCTCCTAGAAATAAATAAAAATATTTAAAAAAAAAAATTGCTTTCACCTATTAATTAAAAATCTCCTATAACATCTGAAGTTATCCCAAGAAACTCCCCATATCCAGCAAAGTAAGAAGGTAACACAAATGCCACTTTTATGTTCGTCTGTGTACACCACACTGATCTAATTTTTTGATTTAGTATTAACTCAATAAATTTTTATTAAAATAATCCCAATTTCTTTAGGTTTTCCTTTATATAAATCTGTAATTAGTAAGAATATTCAGACTTCTGTAAATTATCTTACTTGTTATTAGTCTTACTAATTTTATTTATTTTTATTATTCTTTTGATGTTTTATTTGTTTCTGAGAGAGACAGTGTGAGCAGGGGAGGATCAGAGAGAGAGGGAGACACAGAATCTGAAGCAGGCTTCAAGCTCTGAGCTAGCTGTCAGCACAGAGCCCAACGCAGGGCTCGAACCCACAAACCGTGAGATCATGACCTGAGCCAAAGTTGGACGCTTAACCAACTAAGCTACCCAGGCCCCGTAGTCTTATTAATTTTAAAGGATCATGAGTATATCATCATAGTTGATAAATATTTTTATAAGAAAATATAAGAAAGAATAGTCTCATGAATGAAAAAGGCTTATTTCTTAGTATAATTCAAGTATGATATGAGACCCATCTGCTCTCATTATTACTAAGCACCAGAAAGAGGTTGGTTTAAGCAAGGTGGCAAAGTAGCTCAAAATCTCTTGCTTCATTTATTAAAACTTCAAATCATACCAGTCACATAAATTTATAATTATTCATATTAACTGAATAATCAACCATAGTAATCATCTTTTATATGTCTCCCTCCAAGGATCAATAAACTACAAAAGGTTGTTAAACATACAGTTATCACAGAATGACTTTGTCAGCACTTTAAGAAACAAGATCATAAAATAGAAGAGAATAGTTTTCAGAAGTTATCTAATAAACAACTTAAAAGCAGAAAAACAGTGTGTAAACCCTCCTGACCCATGATTCAAGCCCTGAGACTATTTTATAATCCTATATTTATATTAATCATGAGTTAGTGAAAAATGAAAAGAAAAGTAGAATTGTATATGTAGCTGGGTTTGTTTAAGCAAACCCATTTTTCAGTTGAAGACATTATAAATATACTTACATGGTATACTTGTATATTGTACTTATGCAGTGTACTTATAATACACTTTAATTTTAAAGTAAAATAGTCTAAAAACAAATGTGAAATGACTTTATGTTAACTATACAATAAAATGTTAAATGCCTTATAACAAGTTAATTTTTGAAAGATTATTATCAATTTAGATATATTAGAATCTGATTATCTGATTCAAGAATTATTAACAATTTTGATTTTAATTTAGGAGACATTCGTATAACAGTAACTATTCTACACAGTATTTATAGTCTCAAGTACATACAGACTTTTATGTGAATATAGTCGAAGATTTTAAGAAAATACAATAACTAGGAGGTTTTAGTCTTTTTAAATATTATATTATACCTATAGAGTAAAATTTTTATTAAAGTATAAAATGTAAGGATCTCTTCAGTCATGTGATTTATAAGTTTTTCATTTGTTTAAACATAATTTTCATTATATTTTAAATGTAAAAATAGTCCCCTTTAAAAAAAATTACCCTGATCTACTCACATTCCATGTTACCATAAAACAGTATTCCTTTTAATCTTTTTATCTGTCTTCTATAAATGGCTTGTATTATTAATCTTATTTATTATACTTGTATTCTTCCTACACCCTGAGGAAAACCTGTGTCGCTTAACTTATATTTATATCTTTGAAACTTAAGTACAAGTTGCTGTCAAAAGAAATGCATTCTCCTAATTATGCCCAGAACAAACACCTAAGAGACCCAGTAGCATCATAAAATGCAAAAAACATAGGCATCTTTGCAACATGGTCTCCTAAAAATATCCTGTTTTGCAGTCTGATAAGTTGTAAAAGCTTACAATAGCAGGTCATTCTACTACATCCATTGTTTGATTTTTAAACTTCTGTAATCCTAAAATAGAATAAATTTATTTCATACATTTATTATTGTGCTACAGATTTCTGGAAGTACTGTCATTTATGCTTTGAGAATCCCTAAAGTAATCTTTTTATGTGAGTAAAAAACTGATTTTGAAATCTTCACACTATGTATTTTGGGCTGTTTAGGATAATCTAAATTTAATGCATTTGCTATGAAAAGTTGTTTCAACTTTGAAATGAAATTTAAAGGACTTCTTTTTTTTTTTACAAATAGTTTATTGTCAAATTAGTTTCCACATAACACTCCGTGCTCATCCCCACAAGTGTCCTCCTCCATGCCCATCCCCCCCTCCCCCCACATCCATCAGTCCTCAGTTTTTGTCAGCATTCAAGAGTCTCTCATGGTTTGCCTCTCCCCCTTTCCCCCACCACTTCTTCCCTTCTTCTCCCCCTTGGTCCTCTGTTAAGCTCCTCCTAATCCTCCTATACGTGCACACATATGATATTTGTCTTTCTCTGCCTGACTTATTTCGCTCAGCATAACACCCTCAAGGTCCATCCATGTTGCTACACATGGCCAGATTTCACTGTTTCTCATTGCCATGTAGTATTCCATGGTATAGACAAACCACATCTTCTTGATCCATTCATCTGTTGATGGACACTTAGGCTCTTTCCATGTTTTAGCTATTGTGGAGAGTGCTGCTATGAACATTGGGGTACATGTGCTCCTATGCATCAACATTTCTGTATCCCTTGGGAAAATTCCTAGCAGTGCTATTGCTGGGTCATAGGGGAGTTCTATTGTTAGTTTCCTTAGGAACCTCCACACTGTTTTCCAGAGGGGCTGTACCAGTTTACATTCCCACCAACAGTGGAGGAGGGTGCCCGTTTCTCCACATCCTCGCCAGCATCTAGAGTTCTCTCATTTGCTCATTTGAACCACTCTGACTGGTGTGAGGTGGTATCTCAGTGTGGTTTTGATTTGTATTTCCCTGATGAGGAGGGATGCTGAGCATCGTTTCATGTGTCTGTTGGCCATCTGGATGTCCTCTTTGGAGAAGTGTCTGTTCATATCTTCTGCCCATTTCTTCACTGGGTTGTTTGTTTTTCGGGCGTGTAGTTTGGTGAGTTCCTTATAGATTCTGGATATTAACCCGAAATTTAAAGGACTTCTTAAGATATCAGTAATATTTTCATATAGAAAATTCCGTTGCTATAATTAAAATGATTAAAAAGAGGGGCGCCTGGGTGGCTTAGTCAGTTAAGCGTTCGACTTTCACTTGGGTCATGATCTCGCGGTTCATGGGTTCGAGCCCCGCGTCGGGCTCTGTGCTGACTGCCAGCTTGGAGCCTGGAGCCTGTTTCAGTCTGTGACTCCCACTCTCTCTGACCCTCCCCTGCTCATGCTGTCTCTCTCTGTCTCTCTCTCTCCTAGAAATAAATAAAACATTTAAAAAAAAAAGAAAATTATTAAAAAGATATTTTATTATAAATGATTTATATTCCAAAAATTCATTGACTTCAAGAATCTCTACATCTAGGGGCGCCTGGGTGGCTCAGTCGGTTAAGCATCCGACTTCGGCTCAGGTCAAGATCTCACGGCCAGTGAGTTCTAGCCCCTCGTCAGGCTCTTTGCTGACACCTCGGAGCCTGGAGCCTACTTCACATTTTGTGTCTCCCTCTCTCTCTGCCCCTCCCCTGCTCGTACTCTGTCTCTCTCTCTTTCAAAAGTAAATAAACATTAAAAAGAATAAAAGAATTTCTGCACCTAGAAAACTAGAGGAGATAGTAGGATGAAGGCCAAAAATATTAAGAGGAACCATACTAATCTCTATTGTTTACAGTCCATCTAAAATACAGTCAGGAGCTATATTTCTTTGGTCATTTGTAGGCAATCTAAGTTATTGCCCTGAAATTTAACCAACGTTAATGTAAAATATGTTTTATCATTCTTTTCATATTATGATAGATGTATTAAGTCTTCTCT
This sequence comes from Proteles cristata cristata, assembly GCA_017311185.1. Lineage (NCBI taxonomy): Eukaryota > Metazoa > Chordata > Mammalia > Carnivora > Hyaenidae > Proteles > Proteles cristata. Next base: position 236,580 of record JAESUZ010005050.1, read on the forward strand.
GATAGGTCAAATGGTTTGTTGAGGAATGTCCTTGCAAAATAAGAAAGTTCCATTGTGAAATCCTAGCATTTGACATAGCAACAAAACATAATATTATATCAAGAAAAGGCTTAGGTGAAAAGTTGGTAAATATTGCTCTTTCAAATGGTATACCAGGTCTAGAAGAGAGAATACTACACAAATTTAAACATCTTCAAATTTGGCCTAAAATACCACACCTGCTTTAAACTTTAGTTTCTGGAAAAAAGTGTCAGAAAATAAGAAATCTATTTAATTTCTATATGAGGAAGGTGTATTTGCAAGCCAAATTCAATCATAATATATGCAATTAAAATGATTAAGAAATTAATAATGTTGGAGTAGATGTGGGAAATATGTCTTAGATATTTTAAATTCCCAAGTATAAGTAGAGTATTATTAATTTATGTTAAAATCTGCTTTTGTATATAATTGAAAATAGAAGACACCTATTATTTATGAGGAGAATAAAAAGCAGGCTTTATTTCTGTGTTAAGGACGAGAAGTTCTATATTCCAGGCAGAGGAGATGGCATATACAAAGGTAGAGTGTTACAACTCAACATGACATGTGGGGCAGAGAGGAGGAAGGTGGTTTTCACCATGTGTGTGCACCTGTCTTGGCTTTGTTGCTTTTCTCCTTCTTTTCCTTCTCTTCCTCATCTCTTTACTCCTCCTCTTCCTCTTGCCCTCCTCCTTGTCCTTTCTCTTCATCATCGTCGTCATCGTCATCATCATCATCACCATCATCATCATCCAAGCAATGCCTCAAACTGGTTACACTAGCTTCTCAACACAGGTGTATCTCATAATATAACCAGAGTGTGGGAACTGTACTGGGAATCATGACATAGCAGACCAAAATTTGTGTAGGACTAGATCATGATGGTCTTTATAAACCATGTTAAATATTAGTTGGTTGTTGAGGGGACCCAGAAGCTCTAGTTCTTTAGAAGTTATCTTATATCTGAACCACAGGATTTCTATTAGTCTTATAGAGTTCATTAAAGTTCATTAAATAAATTAGTGAGTAAATTCACCAAATTCACTGCATTTAGAAATGTCATGTTTCCTGTGAAGTATCCCTAATACATCAAGACAAGAATGGATACTTGTCTTTAAGTAATAAAGGCCCTACAGATTTCTACGATTTCTTGGACATCTTCATTTTTTCCTAAAAATCTATGTCATTTTGCTCTCCATTTCATATTATAGCCATGCTTTTAACTGGAGAAAATACTGCCTATCACTAGCTAAGGCATACTTGCCTCGTGACATCAAATGCACTCTAACTCATTGTCTATGTATCATTGAAGTGTTACGTACCCCCAGATTGCCGCCAATGTGGAGTTAGCACAGTGAAGAAAGCATCAGTGTTACACATGCCCTTCTTCTCTTTTTGAAAAGAAATGGTGACCAGTTTCAACAGTTTTTAGTAAATTTTAATCTCAGTTATTAGTTTTGTAATTACTGTTATGAACATCATTAAGAATTCTGATTTAGTCCTATATAGAAGAAAAATTTACACCAGCCACTTTGAAATCTATAAGAGACATTTGTTTTTTCTGTTGGTGATTGTAATTCGTTATTCTGGTGAATGACCAAAAAGTTTTCTCTTCCTTGGAAAAATTCTTAGAGCAACATTTCATGTGTTTATAAATTAAAAATCCAATTCTGGGGAAAAATTGTTCTACCAATGATAATTTGATTTGAAAAATCTATACTGCACTGTGGAGATGTTGCATGTTAATTGTGTATATTTTATGTCATTAGACCCTCAGAAACTGCTTTGAGTTTATAATCGATAAGATTAATTGTAGCACTTTTTTGGTGTCAATAATCTCACAGAATAGCTTCCTTTTCATTTTCCTTCCAAATGCCTGCTTGAATCAGTAACCCAGAAATTTAGAAGCAGTATAAAAATGAGCAGTGACTTGAGCATATTGTATAAAAAGGCTCTCGTGACCCAGCCTCTGACTCTGTATCATAATACTCAGCAACTATTAAACCTGCAACTTACACTCCACCCTTGAAACTACTAGCAATTTCTCAAATACACTGTGCTTTCTCTACTCTGCCTGGAATATATCCTCTCCAGTCCTCTCTGTTCCCCTCCCCAATCCCCATTCCCACCCACCCCCATTCCCCCCCCTTCCCCCTCCCCCCCCGTGGCATGCCCTCTCGCAGCAGTGTGCTGTCTTAGCCATGGTAATTGAAAATAGAGATGGCTAGAATATGTGCAAAAATGCTACTATAGAATAGGAAGCATTAAGTGCAATGTTAAAATTATAGGTTGGGCTATGAGAATTAAGGGAAGTTGATAAGAGAGAACAGGTGGTAGTGTTTCACTAAGATTCAGATCCACTAGATGGGATTAATGACCTTCCTGGCTTTAGTGCACCAATATAAGGAGGTAAGGAAACAAGAAGTTCATCAAAAAATGGGAGATAAGATTGAAAAAGAAGAGAGTTTGAGTTCAAAAGTAAGGAGTTGGACTTTATTTTGTTAAAAATAAAAAAAAATGAAAGCTTTTTAATCAAGAAAGAGACATGACCTGCTTTACAAAAGTAAACTCATCATTAATGTGTCAGGTATGTAAGGTACTAGGTTAGGACTGCCTGATGATTCTACCATTATTTCTCCTCTAAATAAAAATTGTATTTGAGGTATGGCAATAAAATAATACACTAATACTATTAAAGAAAATCTTTTGACTTCTTCTTCCAAGAGTGTGTCATCCCCTACAACAGGGAGACAGGGCAATTATTTCCATATTGTTGTCATTACTGAAAATATTTTTTGAATGCTTTTGGAATTGCCTTCAGAATTCATTTTACATTCCCTTAAGTGTTGTTTATAGTGGCAAATAATATTTTGATTTCATTACAGATGCTATTTTAAGACTAGCTAATGTACTTTGAAGGAACTGCTTTTGTAATTCAAGCATGTTGCTTCCACTTTCATGCTGTAAATCCTCCCTTGCTTCCTTGAGCTACACAAAAACTTGTGTTAATACTAGCTAAGTGTATTTTATATTTAGTTACCCATGTGCATTTTATGTACCTGTTCTTATTAATTAAGTATTTCATTCTCTTAATGTAAGCTGGGGAAGGATTGAATAAATTCTGAATAATGGAATAGTCTGAGTTGAGTATAATATGTGTAATATAAACACACACACACACACATAGACACACACACATACAGTCATAAGATTATTTCAAATTCAAAGGGTGAAAACACTGAAAAGCAAAATAAGCTATTGTTTCTATGTAGTTCCAAGTCTATTCCTAAATCTCTTAGGGGAATTGTTCATGGAAATAATAACACTTCGTTAACTTTATAAATGTTAACTGGAAATTTTTCAAACCCATCCAGTGATTAAAGAGAGTTTTGGACATGGTTTTATTTTTAGGAAAAAGAACGGTTGAAGCAAGAAAAACGTGATGAGAAAAGATTAAATAAAGAGCGTAAACTGGAGCAACGAAGATTAGAATTAGAAATGGCAAAGGAGCTAAAGAAGCCTAATGAAGACATGTGCTTAGCAGACCAAAAGGTAATTTATCATGTAAACCATTTCATTAATAAATTTAATTTTTCCTGTATCTCACTTGATTCCTTTGCCAGAGTTGCCATTATGGAAGCCTTTTGTTTTTAATTAGATCAGTAGATTTCCAAGTCTAGGTCAATCTGTGTTTTCTGGATGGCCACCAATAAACCTCTCTAGAGCCCCTATGATAATAATGGCACTTCTTAATATGTAAGTGGAGCACTGTAAACCTTTTTATTTTCTTACTTATTTTGAGAGAGAGAGAGAAAGGGAGCATGCACAGCGGTGGGGCAGAGAGAGGGAGAGAGAGAGAATCCCTGAGGTGGGCTTGAACTTACGAACCATGAGATCATGACCTGATCCAAAACAAAGAGTCGGACTCTTTACCCACGGAGTCACCTAGGTACCCCTAAACCTTTTTAAATTTAAGTAGAAATACTGAAGAAATCCCTAAAGATGAATTATAGAAGTAGATAGGATTTCTATGTGTCATTTGGTTCTTCACAGGCATTTAGGTACAGAAATTTCTAACTCCTCACCATGCCCCTGTAGAAATTTACATAAACTAAGATTTATAATCTGTAACCTCCTACAATGCTTTAGTAATTGTAGCTAACTTTTATTGAGTATCCTTGCTACATGCCAGGCACTATGCTAAATGCTTTAAATGAGTTCTCTCATTTAATCCTCACCATAGTCCTGTGGAACTGGTATTTATGCCCATTTACAGATGGGAAAACTGAAACACAAAAAGGTTAAGGAGCTTGCCCAAGATTAAACTGCTAATAAATTACAACTTGGATTCAGTCTCCAGTTTGCTAAATTCCAGAATTCATGCTGTTGATTACATTGAAAGCCAGGAAGTATGTCCAACCAAATTACCTCCTGTGTGTTTTCTCCTCCATCATCCTTCACAAACATGTAATGTGGCTAAAATATATTAATATATATATAAGTAGACATGTGGAAAGACCAAAATAATCTTGGTAGTGGGTATGATTTCACATATTTATGAGTAGAGATCTATTTTGTTTGTTGCCAAGAAGATGGTATTTATAGAGAATTCTATCGATACTGCATATCATCTCTACAATATTGCCTTAATAATATATTATTTTACTTGATCAATAGCATCTATATTTACTTATATGCTATATTCATCAGATATACAAATAATGATTGTCTCTTGACTTGTGCAAGCTCTCTTCTAAAGTGCTTAAAGCAGGGGGCCTAGGTGGCCCAGTCAGTTAAGTAACCGACTTCGGCTCAGGTCATGATCTCGCAGTTCATGAGTTTGGCCCTCCATCGGGCTCTGTGCTGACAGCCAGAGCCTGGAGCCTGCTTTGGATTCTGTGTCTCCCTCTCTCTCTTCCTCTCCCCTACTCGCACTCTGTCTCTTCGTCTCTCTCAAATAAATAAACATTAAAAAATATTTGAAAAAACAATGGTGCTTAAAGCAAACTTTTAACACTCCAGTGAGGATTTTATTATATAATATTCTATGTACTTAGCATAAAATGAGAAAGTATACATACTAAGTATAGTCAATTGGATGTTGAAAATTTCCCAAACCCAGAATGGGCATATACATTAGTTAACACATTTAATAAATCTTGAAGTGAGTAAATATTTTTTAATCCTATGTGAGCTTTATCTTCCTGCATCTTTCTTTTTATTTAAATCAATATGCACTGTATCAAATATATGTTCATTTTAAACCTTACTTTTGTTAGCTTTGTTATATACATTTTTAGAATCATATGGAAATGTGTGTCTATGATAAGGTTCAGGAAGAAAGTCTCCAAATTAAATGTTTTTCTTTTTTTAAGTTTATTTTTATTTATCCTTAGAGAGAGAAAGAGCAAGTGAGGAGGGGCAGAGAGAGAGAGACCAAATCCCAGGCAGGCTCCATGCTGTCAGCACAGAGCCTGATGGGGGGCTCAAACTCATGAGTCATGAGATCATGACCAAAGCCGTGCTCAAGAGTCAGTTGCTTAACAGACTGAGCCACCCAGGTACCCCCGAATTAAGTGTTTCTTATGTTATCTAATTTTTGCTCCAGCTGTATAAACCATGTGTTATAAATATATAAGTTAATTAAAATTAGTGTTCTCTTTTGCAGAAATCTAAGTTCATGTTGAGTTTAAGCAAAATTTATTGTTGGTTATTTGCATTCAAGAACCTATCTATACTTAATACCGGGGGAGTTGTAGAAATGCCCCCAGAGGATTTATAATCCAGAGAGGAAATCACTGGTATAATGCAATAAAAAGAAAGCTAGTGGGGCGCCTGGGTGGCTTAGTGGTTAAGCGTCCGACTTTCGCTTAGGTTATGATCTCGCGGTTCGTGGGTTCGAGCCCCGCGTCGGGCTCTGTGCTGACTGCCAGCTCAGAGCCTGGAGCCTGTTTCAGTCTGTGACTCCCTCTCTCTCTGACCCTCCCTGCTCACGCTGTCTCTCTCTCTCTCTCTCTCCTAGAAATAAATAAAAAATATTAAAAAAAAAAAAAAAGCTAGCAACCTATTTTACTACAGAAGATATAAAATCCTGGCTTTTAAATTATGTGTCTTTTATTTTGTTTTATTTTCAGCCTTTGCCAGAGTTGCCTCGTATTCCAGGACTTGTTCTCTCTGGAAGTACATTTTCAGACTGTCTCATGGTGGTGCAGTTCTTACGAAACTTTGGTAAAGTTTTGGGCTTTGATGTGAATATTGATGTTCCAAACCTGAGTGTTCTTCAAGAGGGATTGCTAAATATAGGGGACAGCATGGGTGAAGTACAAGACTTGCTTGTGAGGCTCCTGTCAGCTGCTGTATGTGATCCAGGTCTAATTACAGGATACAAGGTAAAAAAATCCAAAATATAATTTTTTAAAAAATTTGTACTGTCAGTGCATTGTTAGCTGGTGTTAGCACATTAGCAGAAGGTTGTATAAACTGATCTAATTTTTTCCCAAGTCTCACCAAGTTAAATGTAGATTTGCTTTAGGTTAAGTTGGCACAAACCTAGAAACATCTGATTCATAGAACCTAAGGAATATAGATCATTCCCAGATTCTTGTTTTTCTCTGTCATCAAAAAACAAGTTGATTTAAGGAAATACCCATGTGATATCAGACAAAACAGAATTCATAATTCCTAAACCAATTAGAATGTATGGGTACCTTTTAAAATTATACTGTATTCTCTCTGAATCACTGTGAATAACTCAGGCTAACCAAAGCATCTACAGACTAGCACATTAAGACTCTGTACTGCTCAGTGAATACCCAATAAGTTAAAATTTATCTTAATATCAACTAAGGTACACATTTCAGTCAACTTTGCTGTAGATATTGTTGTACAATGAGAAGCTGCCAGATGCACCTGTTAATTATTCTTCTATCTCCCTATTCATTCAGTATAGCAGGCAATGGAACCCATCACACCACAGAGCCAGAACACAGTGATAATGCTCTTGAACTCACCCCATACCAGTACTGATAAAATGTGAATAAAGTCCTTGTCAGTAATATCTAGATCATGTAATATCAATATTTTAAAATCTTATTGTCTTTATGTTATGAATGGCTATGATCAATATTGATAAAAATGCCAAATTTTTATAGGCCAAAACAGCTCTTGGAGAACATTTGCTGAATGTTGGTGTGAATCGAGACAATGTTTCCGAGATTTTGCAGATTTTTATGGAAGCCCACTGTGGACAAACTGAGCTTACTGAAAGCCTGAAAACCAAAGCTTTTCAGGCTCATACCCCAGCACAGAAAGCCTCAGTCTTGGCTTTCCTGATCAATGAACTGGCATGCAGTAAGAGTGTGGTAAGGTAAGCAGACTTTTCTGGTGATTCTTTTCTGTTTTGAGTTTCTCTATTACACAAAATAATACAAATGTTCTTACAGAAATTTTGAAATCATAGAGTAGCACAAAGAAAAAAATGATAGTTACACTTAACCTCACCATTCAGAGATAATTACTGCTAGTAATATTTTATTGTATTTCTTTGCAGTCTATTAAAACATTGGGATCATACTGTATATAGTCTTTGTAATTTGTTTATATAATAATTTTGTTAATTATATACTGAAATGTAAATATACCTATTTTCTTTTGTTGTGGTACCAGAATCCAGCACAAATGAAAGAATACAGAATTTTTCTTTTTTTGACATCTTTCAATCATAGATGACTACCTGATTTTCCTTAGTAGGCATTCCTAGTATTACCTAGCAACTTTTTACTTTATTATGTGCTAATTCAATCTTAATAATTTTTGTTTATTAATTTATTAATTTGTGCTTAAAAGTACTTAATCTTATTTAAGAGTAAAGGAATTTCTCCACTCTAGTATTTCAAGATTTGGTGAACAAATCCATATTCATCTTGTTCTTGCTATTTATTATTTTATTTAAATATGTTAATTTTAGTCTTTTACCTTTGTAGAAAAGGATCAATCCAAATATTTTGGAGCCATGCATTTCTATAACTACTTGGCATTTTGAGTTTTCTATATTTCTTTAAGCTATGATCATGTATTAATATAATTTTCAATTGTTTTTGCTATTCATAGGCAAGCATTTTTACTAACTAAAAAACTATCAATTTGCTTATTGCCAAATCAAAGTATCAAAGTGTCCCATAATTGATTAATTTATGCATTCTAATAAATTTTTGCATTGACAGTGAAATTGACAAGAACATTGATTACATGTCAAACTTGAGGAGAGATAAATGGGTAGTAGAAGGTAAACTTCGCAAGTAAGTCCTGTTTCATTAAAATTAGTTTACCTTTTTTCCTTTGTACAAATTCCCCTGTAAAACATAGAAATTACAAAGATAGAATTTCAACTTTATTTCATCTAAGAATTAGGAAAGTTAAAGCTTAATTAAGATGAGTTATGAAATTAATGAAATTCAGGGTCAGAATTTACAGTGGACATAAGATATAGTGAGACTCATTAAGCTCATATTCTTCAAACTTAAAAGACACTCCATTTATCTTTATTTCAAAAAAAATCAAACAATCACATTTTCTAAGATTGTTGTTGCTCTCTTTTTCCATAAATAGAATCTGTTTGGAACTACCACTTTTTTAAAATTGCTTTCTAATTAAAGTTTACTTTTACAGAGGTCTAACATATCCAAATGTATTCAGCATTAAAACTTATTTAGTTTCCTGCCAGGAAATTAGGTAACTTCTATGTTAAAAGGGTAGTTTTCTTTGCAGTAATTTGATTGAAATTTATTCAGTCTAATAGTATGAGATCAGGAGTTATCACTTGGCCATTGCTAGAGTTAATCTTTTCAGCCTTCTAAGTCTTACTTTTTTAAATATGTTCTAATTCCAAAAAGATATCCTGAATAATTCTTGAAAGTTGATATATTCTATAATTTCAGGAAACATATGTGTTAAATTTCCTTAATTCCACTTTTTGCTATCATTGATTTATTGCTTACTGGCAAAAATACCTGGTGATATTTTTTATTAAAACTCATGTTTTTTAAAAAGTATAGAGAGAAGACTTTTCTCCCATATCATCATTTTTTTTTTTCATATTTAAAGGCTTAGAATCATTCATGCTAAGAAAACAGGCAAAAGAGACACTTCAGGTGGCATTGATCTTGGGGAAGAACAGCATCCATTGGGCACACCCACTCCAGGACGTAAACGAAGAAGGAAGGGGGGAGACAGTGATTTTGATGATGATGATGATGATGATAGTGATGAACAAGCTGATGAAGATGAAGAGGATGAAGAAGATAAAGAAGACAAAAAAGGGAAGAAGACTGATATCTGTGAAGATGAGGTAATTAAGTTAGGTTGATTTTAAACTCAACTAAGACTGCATAACATATTGGAAAAATAACAGAATTTGGAGTCAAATGGATTTGTGTTTGAATTCCATTTTGACAGTTAGCTGCCTCAGTTTCTTCGTCTGAAAACTGAATGTTACAACACTCACTTCACACAGCTTTTTGTGATAATTACATTACTATTGAATACAGTGCCTACCCATAGAAAGCACTTATACTGAATAAAAGAAGTGAAGTTTTTCTTTTTATATGATGACTTGAACATTCTCCAGAGAACTATGCAGATTCCAAATTTGAGGTATTCCGTTTTATCTATTAGCATAATATCTTACATTTGTAGACTCCTTCATGCCTTAAAAATGTTGTCAGGTTTAGTGAGATTGGTGTATTTCTTTTTTTTTTTTTTTTTTTACAAATAGTTTATTGTCAAATTAGTTTCCACATAACACCCAGTGCTCATCCCCACAAGTGCCCTCCTCCATGCCCACCCCTCCTCCCCCCCACATCCATCAGTCCTCAGTTTTTGTCAGCATTCAAGAGTCTCTCATGGTTTGCCTCTCTCCCTTTCCCCCACCATTTCTGCCCTTCTTCTCCCCCTTGGTCCTCTGTTAAGTTCCTCCTAATCCTCCTATACGTGCACACATATGATATTTGTCTTCTCTGCCTGACTTATTTCGCTCAGCATAACACCCTCAAGGTCCATCCATGTTGCTACACATGGCCAGATTTCATTGTTTCTCATTGCCATGTAGTATTCCATGGTATAGATAAACCACATCTTCTTGATCCATTCATCTGTTGATGGACACTTAGGCTCTTTCCAGGTTTTAGCTATTGTGGAGAGTGCTGCTATGAACATTGGGGTACATGTGCTCCTATGCATCAACATTTCTGGATCCCTTGGGTAAATTCCTAGCAGTGCTATTGCTGGGTCATAGGGGAGTTCTATTGTTAGTTTCCTTAGGAACCTCCACACTGTTTTCCAGAGGGGCTGTACCAGTTTACATTCCCAGAGATTGGTGTATTTCTTAAATACCTGTTTATTATGTGCCTAGCTCTGGGCACTTTTGATCAAAGGTGAATAAGGCACTGAAAATCCCCTCTCATTTTATGTTCTCACTGAGGAAGATTTGCAGTAACCGAATATAATGTGTTAAGTGTTCACTGATTTGACAGGAGTATTTACAATGTGCTAGTCGGTACAAAGGAAGGGCATTTAGCCTTTGGAGGAATAAATTCTCACAAAGGCCTTCTGGACTCAATAGTTGAGGCTACAAAGTGGGCTCCATGTTGCCTGGGGAAGAATCTATAGAAGTATTCCAGGCAGAGAGAACAGCATGAGCTGTTCAGGCACAGAAGCCTGAAACCACAACATGCTTTTGCTTTAAGAGTTACACGTGCTTCAGTGTTACTAGAGAGGCTCCTATCCAATAGCTGTGAACTAGGATTTTATACTTTTTTGGTGATAGGAAGCCATCGAAGGGTTATAAATAAAGCAGTGACATAGTTGGACTTGAGTTTTAAGTGACTCACTATAGCAGCTCTGT